>WBMW01001654.1:801440-942368 GCA_013396635.1 Penelope pileata
GCGGGAGGAAGAGCCCACTTACCCGCCGAGCCTCCGGCGGCGATCTGGTGAGAGGCCTCCTGCAGAAAGCCGCCGCGCTGCCGCGCCATGCCTAGCCGTTGCAGGGGAGCGCGAGCCGGGTCCGCACGGGGCGGGAGGGGAAGAGCCGTCCCGCTGGAGCCGGGGGGGCGGGAGCCGCGCTTATCTGCGGGGGGGCCGCGGCGCGGTCGAGGATAGGGCCGGGGGGCAGGGCCGGGCCCGGCGCTACGGCCTCGGGCGGGCAGCGGGCAAAGAGCCGGGCCCGGGCTCGCGGCGGGGATTGGGCTCCGAGCCGCTTCCAGGCCGGAGCCCTGCTGCCTGCTGGCAGCGGGCACCCCTGCGCTGGGCGGCAGCCAGGCCCTCGTGTCCCGGCCGCGGAGCGACGGAGGGACTGCCGCCTCTGCCGGCTTCGGCCGTTTACTCCTCTTTTCGGGGCTCGTGCCACACAACGCGCACCTTTTGCAGCCCCACTCCCTGCTGGTGCTGGGACCTAGCAGATGCCCTCGAATTTCCCGTTGCTCTGCTTCCAGGAAGGATGGTGGGGCCGTTTGGCTCACTCACCGTCTTTCTGAGGCACAGTGTACTTCTAAAACTTGTGGTTGCAGCTCTTCAGTGTTTGAAGGGCACAGGTTTCTGGGGTGGGTATTGCATGTGTGACACGGAGCTGCTGGCCCGTCTTGGTAAAGACCATGTGGCCTCGAGCATTGAGCTGCTGTCAGCCCTGGTTTTGGCAGTCCCCAATGTTTTCCTGCTAGTCAAACCCCTGGGCTACCAGCATCGGCCTGTGAAGCCTATTTCCTTATGTCTACAGTTGCTGTCTTTTCCCTAACTCCGAGTAGCACTGTGGTTTCTCCATTTCTTCCTCTAATACTGCTGATTTTTCGTAACCCAACAGAAGGCTTGTCCGTTCAGCTCTGACCTTTTCATTTCCTAGCAGTGTTCATTTCCTAGTTGTACTTACATACAAGCATGATTGCATCGGTTTTGAGGAGGGAAACAGCTACTGTTGATCTCAGTGGCACATTTATTGGAGTTAAGAGGATGGATATTTAAGTTCTAGGCTGTTTGCTGTTAAGCAGTTGCATGGATAACTGGGAATTAATTTGTTTGTTTGTTTTCTTGCTAACAGCTCTACAGTGTTAACACAGACAAGAATGTTCACATTGTGTCAGAAATCCTTCACATTTATCTTCAAAGTGATTCTGAATAGAATTCGTGACCGTGGACATCTCGAAATGAAACTAGGAGGCTAGATTTGCTGGCGCATCCTCGAAAGAGAGGGAAAAGAAAGGTAGCTTTTTAATCCTTAAGTTTTAACTTCTCTCCCCTACAGGGAAACAAAAACAAACAAACAAAAGAAAACAAAGAGGCTTTGTAAGATAACCTTTATCACCAGTTTGTGCTAATGGCTCTTAACAGAGTGGATACTTTGTAACTAGTTGCATATATAGGTTCCTGCAGCACAGCTACTAAAAGCAAATGTTGGCACCCAGTTCTTTGTCCAGTCTTTATGAATCACATTAAGTTAGGTCTGTTTGTTATGCCTGAGCAGTATCCTTATGTGCTATTTTCCTGTCAGATGGCATTGCAGTCTGCTCTCTGCATATGTTTTAGTTTAGTAAGAAGAGAGACTTTCAAATATTCAAAGACTTTGAGACAGTGACTTTAAGGTAAAATCCCAGGCACTGAATCCTAGGCACACAGGAGGCATAATACTAAAATTAGGATTTTGTGACCCTGGCTCAAGGAGTATATGTATCATAGCAGAGCTGAAGAGAATATGTGCTGTTTTTCCTCTCCCTCCATTTCTGTACCATTAAAGTACAAGAGAAATCTGGCTTTGTTACACATCTTTTCCTCAAGGAAAAGGGACAAAGTTGACCAAAATCCATTAATAATTGGGATTAAAATGCCATTTTTTACTTCATAAAGGCGGAAAGCAGTACAGTCAGAGGCAATTTGTTTCAAATGTTGTTGTGAAAGAGTTCTTGGGTCACAGCTGTCCAGATTGAACGGATGGAAATGCAAAGGTTACTGTTAGACTGAGGGAGATAATCTGCAAATAAATGAAGCAAAATAATGAAAACCTGTTAGAAACAGGATTCACTGTCTGCCTCATTCACTGGGAAATAGCCTACTTTGTATACAAACAAAAAAATGTTATGTTTTACGGTGAGGGATTCTGTGAGTGAGTTTTGTGCATAAGGTTTTGAAACCGCGGTACTTTCATCCCCTTCATTCACCTTTCTGAGAATCATTTGTCAAACCTTTCCAAACACGTTTTCCTGTCCTGAGAAGCAATTGCAGGTGCTTTAGGATTTGAAAGTCAAAACTTAATAAAAATGTCTTTGGAAAATTTTTCATTAAGTCTGTTCATGAAGTGTTGTTCTTATGTGTTAGTTTGTAGAGTGTCTGTATGTGTTTTGTGATAGTTTGGCAACAAACGCTGCTAAGTGACAGGAGGTTCCAAGGATGAAATGAAGTGTAGCCCTTGATAATTTAGAGCAAAGATTAGAGAAAAGCAAAAGTTTTTATTGCTACTGTAAAATATGAGAACATACAAAATATCCACAAAAGTGTCAATAAAGCAATAAAATTGAGGCTATAAAATTCAGTTATACAATTTGCATTCATCGCCAAATAAACAGTAACTTGAATTCTTTGACATATATAAATGCGTGGGGGGATTGCTGTGGGAATACAGAATTGCTCCTAAAATTAAAAAACTTCTAATATGCTGACCTTTAAGTAATTAAAATCTCAACTTCAATGTTTCATTAACATTTGCATTGGTTCCCTTGGTTTTGCTCTTTGAGGCTGCTGCTCAATAAATACAGCAGGATCACCAGGTCTCCAGTGTTCGGTACCAACAAAATGCAGCTGCTGAAGCATCACGACTTCTTTTGTTCCAGGGTGTAGGTCTCACTGCACAACGCTCCCTTTGATACAAATGGCAAATAAATCTAATATTAAGCTGGACTTGCTGGAGTTGTTCAATAGTAAGGAGGATTTGGAGTTGATCAGATGGTGAAGAAAGTGGTTGGTTAGAGCTGTTTTCTGCACGAGGTGTCGCTGCAACAAAAAGGCTTACATAAAAAACTGCTTCAAGTAATCTAAAATAGTGTTCACTGTGCATATAATTTTCAGAGATATGTTGACAGAATAGTGTAACACCTTTAGAAAGTAATGCACTACTGCTAGCAAACGTCTTGCAGTATTCAAAACCCAGATCTGTTCACCCCAGCACCACTAAATTCTCTTGTGAAAATTCTCTTTCACACAGGGTACATCTCCCTCCCTACTCCCCCTCAACGGGCAGCATTCCCGTGGTGCAGGTTTACTAAAGCACTTCCAGACTTAATCCCATTTTCACATGGCGTCTGCCCAAACCAGTACATATGGCTCTCCATTCTCCATCTCAATAGCCCTGGCAGCACTTCTCTCTCCATTCGCGTTAGCGGGGAATTCCGCTCCGAGCCAGCCTGGGCAGCACTCCAGTGCTAACCCCTCCCAAAAGAAAACAACTTTTTTCCCGTGCGCGGGGAGCAGGGGCCAGCCAGACGCCAGCTGTGCCCGTGGGAGGGCCTCGCATCCCCACAGCCATCGGCCTNTCGGACCGCGGCCCCGCCGCCGGCCCTTGCTGCTGTGCGCTCCTGGGGGCGGCGCGTTCGGCGTTCCTGCCTGCCCAGCCCGGCCGCAGGGGCCGCTCGCTCCCGGGCTTTGTTGCGGAGGCTGCGGCGCCCGCGGGGGAGGAGCGCGCAGGTAACGGGCTGCCGGGCCGCTTCCTCCGGCTGCTGCGCGGCGCTCGGGTTCCAGCTCGGCCCCCTCCTGCCGTGGGGCTCCGCGCTCTGCCCGCAGCGCCTCCCCGTGCCCTGCCGCACTCCCCGCCGGGCCTGCTCCGCCGGCGGGCAGCCCCTGGCAGGGCGGCGGCACCGTCACCCCTCTCCGCTCCCCCCGAAACTGCCGGAGGGGCCCCGGCTCGCCCCGCTGGTTCCTGCCTGGAGAAAGCGGGGAGCGAGTTGGCTGTGCGGAGGTCCGCGGCTCAGAGCTGGGAATGGTGTCGGTGCGGTGGGAGGGGGCATGGGCAGATTCCTGGGGGTGCCGGGAGAGCCGAGCAAATCCGGGATGCAGGGCTGCATCTGTCTGGTCAGGTGAGAGCAGGCTGTGAGGGCTCTTGGAATAGCCGTGCATCAAAAAGAGGAAAAAAACACACGTGCACTTTAAAAAAAAAAAGTTTGCAGTCTGTGCTTTTGTTTTGAACGTTTAAAAAACATCTTTAAGAAGTTCCCAATTATGGTATACTTCAGCTTCTAATCCAAGTAAGTTTCATGCAGCCTGTTCTCTTGATGATGTTGTAAAGGTCTGTTTCATTTGGAGAAGGAAACGATGTTTATTTGTTAGCAGTTTGGAGAAGTGTTGGCTCTGTTGGTGTACACAGAGCTCTGCTCTGTCTGAGCACACCCTTCCATGCTGCCCACAGAGAGCCGTGCCAGGCCCGGGGTGCCTGTGGCTGGGTGCTGCAGGACTTTACGGGTCCCTGCCTTATGGGGTGCTGTAATGTGCCAGCTTTCTGCTTCTGCCCGCAAGCATCTGCTTTACTCTGGCGATATGCAGCTTGGGATAGACAGCAAACCACCGTTTTTGTATTCTTTATTTAAATACGTTGTGCCACTGACTTAAATGTTTTGCAAAGTTTTAGGAAAAGTTAAGATTAAGTCATGGATGGCCGACCTTTTGGCTTGCCTGGGCTGCATTGAGTGAAGATGAACTTTCTTAGGCCTCTTATAAATATACAGTATAGTTAATGCAGATAGCTAACAGCTCATTTTAATTTTTATATATTTATATTTTTATGAAAACATAAAGAACAATAAAAACATGCAACTAGTGGGATATTTGACAGTGTTTGTGAAACTGATGCATCACTGTTGCTCAGTGGAAGTGGTTACAATTCTCAGTGACTTCTCAAGGTGATCATCAGAGATTTTTGATGAAATTTTACTCTTCCTGTGCTTCATCCTTGGAAACAGTTGTTCACAAATGTACGTACTGCCAAAAAGTGATGACGTGAATAAGGCATGATGGTGAAGCGAGGGATGTGTTTCTCTGGTAAAAGAGGGCTTATAGAAGTCCAGTAGAGAGACATGATCACATTTTTGACATGAGTTGAATATCTGATTGCAACTCCATACATTCCATTTGAAAATGTGCAGGTCGACTGAAAATGGCGTCACAAAGATAGCAAAAAATTGTTGATTTTTTTTGGCAATCTTGAAACCTATTCTCCAATTCCTCTATGAAAACAGAAAGCAAGGCTGCATGTTTCTCAGTGTTTGCAGGACCGGTTTTAGCCAAAGTACCAAAATGCATACAGTTATTTACCATAACATGAGTTAGCACTGCACTGCAGTGCGCCCTCCCCGTGTCCTGGCTTCAGCTCAGATGGTGCTAAGCGATGGGTGCTCGCTCCGGGCCGGGCCGGGCCAGGCCGCCCACCAGGGAAGAGCCGTTGCCATGACAACGCGGCAGCCGGGGCCGCGTGAGGAGCTGTGCCAGGCCACATCTGGCCCGTGGGCCGGACATACCTGGACTAAGCCTAAACTGTGAAGGTAAACATGCTGTGCCACTTAGCACAATTCTATTTTTGCTTTGTTTTTGTTTGCATAGCAAAATGTAGCCGTTGACAACAAGATGTTAAGCAGAAGTGTGAAACGGACCCCTGCGCACAGAGGAGGCACCATGAGTGTGCTGGGCCGCTGCTCTGCTGCCCATCACTGCTTTCAGTCTCTTGGAAGTGATAAATTTGTCTTTCCTGTTCAGCTAAGGAGAGGTGACTGAAGTTCTAGTCACAGTACGGACTTTGAATGGAGAGGCTGGGCAGTAAAAATTATGTACAGAATTTAGGAAGGGTCATCTGCTGCTGTGAGTTTGGGGGAAGGAGGTGGAGTTATGAAGCTGTGCTGCTGCATCCGATCAGTGATAACGTTGTTAGAGAGATTGCAGCCATCCTAGCACTTTGCTTCCTGGTAAAGATGCCCATGGAGAGAACATACAGGAGCAGAACACCCATTGGCCCTCCTGGCAATTTCTTACATGTTTTGTCTAGTTTACTTCTAAACGCCTAAACTGATAAGGCTCAAATGCAACTAGTAGATCTCCTGGTCAGGAAGGTTATATAGTCCCTTAAATTTAATAAATGACTCATTATTCAAATTCTTTGCATTTCTGTATACACTTTTTGTAGTTGTTGCAGGTTTTCATGTAGTGATACCACAAATTCTGATTCCCATTTCTGATTCCTTTTACAGTTTGTGATGAGAACTACCATCTCCTCTGTAGTAGTCGGTATGGAACTTCTTGGTGGAGTTTGTTTTCTTGATTCACATAATTTCCCTTTACTGCTTTGGGAGAAGGAAGTGTTACTCTTGTTCAAGCATTACTCCTGTTCTTTGCATTGCTGGCAGTTGCAGGAGTATGGTGTTAACACCCTCTGACCCAGATCTACTCTTTTGCACTTTGTAGAGTTTTTAGTTTGTTAGAGTCCTTAAGTTGGTAGAAACATAAGGAAATTTCCTGACCCTCCTGGAAGGGGTTAGAGGCGGAAGTAAACATGGTTTTGGTACCACTACGTGAAAAGAATTATTAGGTTATTAATTGGTCACCAGAATTGAAAGAAGGCAGAATACAAGCAGAATCAGTGTTTGTCATTGCTAAAATTTATCTTGGAAATTTGTGTTGACAAACATAATTCTGCTGGCAACTTTTTGTATAGTTAAAATTAGCAATGTATATATGGCTCTCAGTTTTAGCAGGGAATAAAATACGTGAGACTGGTTCTTAATGTTATCTTATTAGAAAGAAATCCACATCTATGACATCCTTTTGCTAGAGTACCACTTGCTAGAGTAGCAAATCAAGAAACATATCCAGCTTGCCTTCAAGTGAATGGCATGACTTCTACTGGTTGCAGTGGCGTGGGATTACATTGCAGGTTTGGAAGAAGTAATTGGTAATGACTTCAGCTCCCGGAGGGCATTAATTTATGCACAATGAAATCCATAATAAATTGAGTTAAGGAGATCCACATAACATGCTGGTAGACAAATGTTATCCTTTCTGTCCTTTTATGTAAATCTGTTGAAGACAGAATTTGATCTTTAAGTTACACATTCATTTAAGTAGTAATATTCCAGCCAGCTATGCTCTAATTTAAATGTTAAGTGTGAAATAAATCAGAAAAATCTAATCTGCTTCAGTAATGTAGTATTAGGACAAAGAAAGATATTTGGTTATTGATTTGTTCTTTGGACAAAGGGGGTGGCAGTTCCTGTCAAAATTTATGGAATGAGAGCATAGTTGTATGGGAATCTAAACTAGAAATGCGGTGTTACGCTCCACCATGGGGGAATTCAATGTGGGACCAAAGATTGCTGTACTTGAAGAAAACGTTGAATTTTTAATGATCTTCTTAAAATGTACAGATCCAGCAATTTCTGCTGATTTGTACTTTAGTTTATAAATAAAAACGTCCACTCGTAAGGAGAGTATTCAGTGCTAAGGAGTTGCTTCATGGCTGCATATGTGTATGAATTTTACTTTGTGGGACCAAATGCAGAATTTCGGTCATGAATCTTAACAAATGGTACGAGGCTTGCATTGGCTTGGGGAAAGGGGATAGGGCTTTCTGCAGCGTGGCAGTTGGTATGTACGGAAATGAAAAGTATTAGTTCTGTTATTTTGACAGAGCACAATTAAAAATATTGTTGTGCCTTGCTTCAGTTCTTAATGTACGGGTTGAATGTGTGTAAATATTTGTATAATGAATATTGACTTCTGTTTTAGATGTCCTTGGTTTGTTTCCTCTGGGAGTCATCAGCTCTGCTTTAGCTTGCTTGCTTCACAGTCTTTCCAAAAGTGTTTATTTGTCCCCTCTCTCTTTCTTAATTTTAATGTACCAACAGGTGAGAAAGTGAAACCGTTCTTGCTGCTTACAATTACATTGGATAGTAAATAACAGCTTATAGTGTTTTTCTTATTTTTTCCGCTATGTTTCATAGCTTTAGAAGCTTAGTTGATTGGCGGAAAGTTAAGCCTACTTACCAAGAGAAATGGTAACTCAGCTTCTAGCTGAGTGTAGTAAGAGAACTGAGAGTGCTAACCGAGCATAACTGAAAATTATTCTAAGACTTTCTAGTGGTCGTTTCAATGCTATTGAAAGCAGTTGTGCAAAATTAAATATTTTCTTTCTAAAGTATTCAGTCCTCTCGGTAACGGTATTTGTAGATACAAATTTGATACATAGTTACATATGTTTTTTGAATGAACAGCTAGTCCTATGTGAAAGAGATTAAATGGTGAAATGTAGAGGGGATACATATCCTAATGAAGTGTTTTGTCTGGACATCCTCATTTGTGCTTGTTGTCATTGCCTGAATTATACTCATCCTCTAATAAAGTTATTAGTATTGCTTTTAGAAAGGCACATTTGTTTTTTCTCAAGTACAGTTCTTCTAATTTTCATCATCTGCAGTTGGACTCTTTCTCAATGTGTTGTCCTCGTGATTGGCATGCAAGTGAACAGAAATTTCAGATTCTATAGGATTTTTCAACGTTAGGTGCTTGGTAGTTGAAAATGTGACAACTTAGTTACGTAAATTTTAAGATACAGGCATGAGAAACAAAGCAGTCTTTTTCATCATGGTTATCTGTAGCGTGCTTGTGTGCATGTGTGCACAGACAGAGGTAGTTCTTCCCTTTGCCATTGTGTCAGAACATTAGGATGTGGCTTCCCTTGTCTGAAGAGTGTGACATAAATGCTGTATGAACTGTTTGTTCCTTTGTACCCTCCTATTAATGAGGAAAATGGTACTATGAAGTATTCACAACAGCTTTAAAATCTATTGAGTATGTCCTTCGTAATAAATAAATGTGAAAAATGGGAAAGACTAACTTCAATCAGAATCACAGCACTTTCTTTTTGTCATCTAGTAACTAAAAAATAAATAAATATCTACGTACTCAGACCAATGTAAAACCAGCATGTACATGCTTCTCTCTGCTGGATAGCTGATAAAAAATCTGGTAAAGTTATGCAGTTCTAATTGGACAGTAGTTGAAATTATTTTGTGTAGTTTTTTGAAGTATATTACCTCCTTGGTGCAGCTGCAGAAATGTTTTCTGACGCTGAATTTCTTTATTCTGAGTATTACTAGATGAATGATAGACATGGTTTCAAGGGCATTCAGTTGTTCAGTGTAATCAAAGTAGGACGATCAATAGTCAGATGCCAATTAGCATCAGCTTTCACATTTGCTAATTGACTTTTTTCCGCCTTTCTTTAATTTTTTGCTGCTAATTATCAAGACACCATGAGCTTGCTGTCAATGTAAACAAGACAATAAAAATGAGTCTTGAAGTAGTTAAATACTTCAGATCACATGATCTACATCTAAAGAAAAACAAACACTTACTGGATCTGTATTTGTGGATCTGTTTGTAATGGTATTTGTTTTCATTAGACCACAGGAATCCTGAAGTTAAACCTTTCTCTTCATACCAGATTACGTATGATGGAAAAGGATGTGGTTCCACACCTACATCCTTCTCAATTGATGTCATCGTTTCTTAAAGAGACATCAGCAAACCCATAGCTGTGCTGTTATATTTTAAAATGTGTTTTGATTAACATTGGAATTTAGCAAATAAAAATCAACCTTTAAGGTTCAAATTATGTTCTTCCTTCCAGTCCAAAAAAAAAAAAAAANTTCCCCCCAACAAAAAAAAAAAAAAAAAAAAAAAAAAAGGGCAAAGAAGCATTCTGATCTGATTCTGTGATGTTTGCAACTGTTTCCTACTTGAGTGCAGTGCAGGAGCTTTTGTCCATTAGCCTCCTCAGCTGCCTTCAGGGGGACAAGCTGAACTGGGAAGACTGGGCAGGACTGCATGTGCTCACTGGTGTCCTCGCTGACCATTTTACGCTGCCTCTAGAGGACATCCCACAGTGCCTTTTTGTCATTTTTCTGACTTAATCTGCATTTGCTTCACAGCTTGCTTTAAGAACAGTAAAGCTTTCCATCTGTATTGGGAGTGTATGTTGCTTCTTGTAGTGAGGGTTCTTTAGGACAGTCTTCAGAATATATTTTACAGATATTAAAGACTAGTAAGGGATTTCCTGTCCGCACACCTGCCTGTGCACGCGTGGGTTGTGCTCCTGCTGCCTCAGCGGAGAACCTGAGCGGGCGGCGTTCGCCAGCAGAGGGCGCTGTGCGCTGCGGGCCGAGCGGGGCCGGCGGGCGGAGCCCCGGGCGGGTCTGCGCCCCTCGGGCACCCGCTGCCGCCGGTCCCGCGGCGCGTACTGCGGCTCTGACGGACCGGTGCTTACGTTTCAAAGCAATGAAAAGGGCGTGGGTCCCGGTGGTCTCGCTCCGCCATACGTCTGTGTGGTGATCCTCTGTGCGCCTCGCAGCCCCCCGGAGACGCAAAGTCATCCTTGGAGGCTGCGGGTTTGTGTGCCACCGGGCTGAGCTGCAGGTTGAAATAATCACCGGAGATGTGTTTCTGTGTGCTGTTACTATGCACGAGAAACCCGCATTCAGACGTGATGGAGTGAGGTTAAAAGGGAGATGGGATTGTGGAAACGTTTGTCAGAGATCAATTATTGAGTTGGAATTGTGCTGAAATGACGTCGTTTGGGTTGCTTTATTTGTTTTGATGGTTATTAGTCACTTTTGCATATGGTTTGCAGAAACAAAATTATGGTCTTTTTATTATATGGCACATGAACTAAACGGTAATACAGCACTAAAGTGTGGGTGCTGCCTGGAGCTCACTCTGCACAGTACAATCAAAAGTGTCTGCTGGACATTCACCTTCAGTTACCTCCTAGTTCCTCTTTGTATCTGCCAGTAAACACTGGTAAAAAATAAAGACAATTAGAAGGTAGCCGTGTTCAAACAGATTTTTTTTTTCCAAAGCACTTTCTAAAAAACTTTTCTCAAGTTTTTTAAATATCACTCATTTTATGCCTACTAGGTATAGTCGGCCTTGTCATAGTGTGCGTGACAGTTCTGAAGTCTGTCCCTGAAACACATCAGTGATTTTTTTTTAAGAGTTTTTTTTTTAAAAAAAAAAAGGAAGAAGAAGAAGAAATTCACGGAGATATCAAAGGGTTTGATTTAGAGCTAACAGCTGTTACAAGCTAACAGTTTTGAGGAAATCAGATTGTGGCAGAGAAAATTATCTGGGCAAAACACCTAGAATATATTGCAAAGAAATTAACAAAGCAGTTAGAATTCAACCCCCACCAATCATCTTGGACTGTAGGTTTTAATTTTTGGTAGGGATGGAAAGTGCAGCTGAAGGTCCCAGTGGGCAAGAGATCAGGCAGAGAAGTGTTAACTTTCTCAGCCCCGTTTGTCCCAAAGAGAAAAACAAAAAAAGCTTGTGCAAATAGCGCATGGTATAAAACATCAGAAGTCCGAGTGTCCAGCAATATCTGCTGTCCTTTTTCAAACATCAGCAGAATATGCAAACATGATGATGAGGACAATGGTGCCTTTAGTTCTGAGGATATTGCCCTCGATAGTGTGCTGCAGAGGCAGAAATCATCTACCTGAAACCAAGTGGAGGGTTGGACAGCACAAGTGTGAAAACCGATGTGGTGCCAGAGATGGAGATATTAGCAAAAAAACTAAGCTGTATAAGAAAATAAAGATTTGGGTTAATATAAATAAGTTGATTCTAAGGTTATATAATTATCTTATATATATAATCAAGGGAAGGATTACTGAGTTTCAGCTCATGTTCGTGTTAAAGGAGTGTTTTCTTTTGAAGAGGGGGGGGGATGTTTTCAGGAAGAGTTTGTCTGCAAAACTTTCAGTGAAATACAGGGTAGAGCTGAGAAGACAAATGGTCCAGAAAATGACATGCTAACATATGTTTCCCCTCAGAAGAGAAAGAAGAGCTTCATAATCTTGTATGAAATGTGAAATGAGTGATAGAGTCAAAAAGATGGGTTTACTGGTCATTAAAAATGTGAGAAAAAAAGACAAGCCTTCATTAAACTTGTTGGCCTTAAAATGTTTTTAATATAAAAAACAAAAACCTCCAAACCCACCTGCCAATGCACAGGGAACATCTTGAAAAGATGACTGATAACAAATGTTTTTCTATGCTTGATGCATAAGTAGAATTTGACAGTTGCCCTGAAGAAAGTGGAGACTAAATCTGTGTTCAGCATTCCTTGTGTTATCAGCACCTGCTTCTTTTGAGAGCTATTTTATGTAGTGCCTGAAGCATTTTGCAGAGAAATACAACAAATGCTTAACAGCAAAACTAAGATAGTAACTTCTGAAGCTTTGACCCAGGGAAGATGATAAGAAATACAGAACTAGCAGCTGTGGGAAGCTCTGGGAAGATCCAGGATTCTAGGGTCCAGTTCCATCTCTTTTGATCCAAAAGGGCTCAGTGGGTAACTGAAACATGGCAGTCCTGAATTATGGTATAGGCAGAAATAACAGATTTTAATCCTGACAGTGAAGGGTACCTCAAAGAATTGTAGAAGATTGCCTGTAACGTAACAGGAGATTTCATTGTCATCGTTTTTCTGTTAAGAGGTTACACGGAAGTGGGGAATGAGCGTATGGGAGCTGAGAGCCTTGAAAGAACTCATGCAAAACAGAAAAAAACATAATGTGCAGAGACTTCTGATCCTCTGCATTGATCAGATATGATACAGCAACTGATAGATAGAGGTCTTCTAAGGTCTCGGTGATTTCTGAATACAAATGAGGGGAAACAAAACAGACAACTGCAGTCTTACATGAAAAAACAACTTATGTGAGGTCCTTGAGCTTTTTTATGGCTTAAATTTGTACCTCAGCAGTAGGACAGGGCAAAGCTTTAGTATTTAGAGTTTAATGTTCATTCAGACAAATAAGCTTGCTAGATCTAATGCAAAGCATTTTCCAAAATGTTAATTTTTCTGTTCTGTCAGTAAAATACATGTGATGTATACTAATAATCTGGCCCATGTCTAGAAACAGATTTCCTGCTGGGCTAGTTAACCCTAATTGTAGGCTAATTACCCCTATTTGTGATACTTTTGTATAACAGTAAAGGAAACTAGCAGGATAAATTGGTCCAATGCTGACATTTATGAGGTAAACAATGCAGACTATGCTGTTCTTTGAGATGTACCAAATTTTAGTTGAATCAAGAGTCAGACAGCTAAGAGTGAAAACCAGCTGACAGCTAAAATATTTTAAATCGTGTGCATCTGTGACACAGGCCTTTCTGAAAGCTGAATGACTTTGAGGGTGATTTAGTTCTTATTCTCCGTTGAAAGTGGCTTGTACAAGCTGGGAAATGGTGTTTGCTTCCCTGTTTAGCTTTGTGAGTGCAGTGTGGTTCAAACTGCCATTGCCACTCCTTATCCAGCAATGGCCAGTTTTCCCTATTCCCTGTGTCAAAGGCTCAGATTCCGGATACATGTCACTAAACTGCTTTTTCCTTATTTTCTTGTTTCTGGAATAGATCTGAATCATTATCTCCAGAAGGAGATGGTGATGCATCCCAGTAATTCCTGCAGGAATTGTTTGCAGTGGGATACAGGATGAACATTGCCATTTGAGCCTAGATAAAAGTTTTTGGTGCTTGTGTCTTTTCTTAAGTAGCATAACTTGCCTTCCAAATGTTTTAAACTTACTTTACACTGTTCATGCGTTTTATTTACATATATTTAAAGTAATTTTAAAAATACATGTATTAGCATTTGTAAATGTTTATTTTCTAGCATCTGCCCATATTAAAGCTAGAGTTTGTGGTTTTTAATCTCTCCCTAGCTATCTGTAGCAGTACAGTTTTCCTGAAGGACTGAAAAAGCTATTGGAGAATCCCTGTACCCATTTTTGCATAAAATCTTCCAATAATATGAGAAAGATGCTACTCACATGTTTTCCTCAATCAATTAAGAATGTATCTGGTATCTGCTTTGATACCAGATGAACAATTTTATATTTATGTATATGAAACTGCCTATACAAATAGGGCTTTAATTAGATACTTTATTCACTTATTTGCTCATAGCTTGTGATTCTGTAGTTAACTTGGGAAGTAAGAATAATCATTTTTGTTGTATGCTTTTGTGGACTGGATGTAAATTAATCACAGAAGTACAGTGTCAGCATGAATTAATTATGCAAGTAAGCTGAATGGCTATTTCATTATTTTATTTAAATGGCAATAGCTTGAGAAGATCTTTTGTCATAATAGATTAGCCAGAATTCATTCGAAAAAGTCTTAGTATGTTTAAGGTAATGGAAAAAATTTGCTTTCAGTACATCCTAGCAGAGATCCTGTTTAAAACAGATGACAGCCTGTCACGTTCAGTAGCATATCAGTCATCAGATTTATTCTAATTCCTTAAGCTGAACATTTCATTCAAGCTTGTAGATTGTCTTGTCAAGCTACCAAAAACTTCATAGCTTTTCTGTCAAGCATATAGTTGCACCAGCAGTTCACAAATAAATGCTAAGCTGCAAAAATATTGTTTATTTTCTTTAACCTTTTATTCAGATACCCAGGCTGTTCTCTCTTGTTATTTTCTCTCCATGTGTTTATTACGAGGCATTCAAGGGACTGCTTCCTAAACATGCCTCATCCTGACCATAGCCACTTCAGGCCAAGGGCCATCATTTTGGGATGTGTTGTTTTTACTTGTAGCAGTCTAGACCACCATGCTTATGACATTCCTCCTGCAATCACAAAGGCCCAGTGAGCAGCTTCATTTTCGGCAGACATGAAGGAATTCCACTGCTGGTGTGCATGAGGCAGTGGCATTGCCAGTCCTGCTTTGTGCAGAGTGGCACTGATGGTGGAGTTCTGTCTATCTGGAAGGTGAAATTTTGTTATCAGCCCATATAGCTATGGCATTCTCCCTGTTTATTCATCAGAATGTCTTTGGGCATTTTTTTTAAGAACTTGTCTTGAGACACAGTTGACCTTCTTTGGAATGAACATGCATATGTCTAGGGTGGTAAGACACTAGGAATGGTTAGTTGAAGTAATGCTAATTAATGTGTGCTAAAACCCTAAAGCTACTAGCTTAGTACATTCGTATAATTCATATGTAAGCCCCCAAATCGTTCAATGAAGTGAATTTTCATAAAAGGCATGTATCCAAGTTAGATTAATCTCTATATCAAAGTGCTAATGCAATGACATTCAATATAAAGTTGTGACTGCCCTTTCACGGAGAAGGAAACTTCCTTGGTTACCTTTATCAGCAATAATAAAAAATTTAAGCTGTATGTTAATAATTGTCCAGAACCACCAAATTCAGAATTCTACTCTACTTTCTACTACTACTTTTTCACTGAAACTTGTGATTTCTTCCAATATGTGGGATTTTTTCTGTCATTTGATGCGGTGCTAAGTTTTCTCTCCTAATCTGATGGTTTTCTTTGTCATAAAATACTTGAATTTTTTTTTAATACTGTATTTTGATTTGTTGAATGGCAGATATGTTCTTTTAGCAGACTTATTGCTTGAACAGGTACTCCAGAAGATAGACTATGTGTCTAAAAATCAGCTGTGGGGTTTAAGCCCTAGAAAGTATTAAAGCCTGAGTATATATATTAAAAGAAAATATTGTTAAAATATCAAGATAATGAAAAGTCAGAAAATAAATCATAATATCAAATTATAAATCATTAATTTTTATTTGCATTCAAACATCGAAATATGTAGTGTAGACAAAACATTGAAACATGTGGATAGCTAACTGAAATGACTTACCTCTCATCACATACACTGAATAAATAACCTGTAACATTCAGTGACAAAGTTTTTTCATATGTAATATATTGAAGCTGTTGAGTCCTAGAGTAATAAGAAAAGTCATCTCAAAATATTGTCTACTTCACAAAAAATGCTAGTAGACCTGCCAGGTTATTGTGTCAAGCTGGATTTTATAAGAAATGCTGGTTTCCAAAACATGTCTTGATCTTGTTATATAGAAGCTGTCTATTTTACATCTGTTCCTGGTTACAGACTGCAGGTTTTCTGGGCTCCCATTGAAGTACCACACCAGTGTCTCTGAGGTCAGTAATTCGCTGCTGTTCCTTACAGTAAGTCACGTCAGAGGGTAGTGACAAAGGGTGAGTGACTCAGCAGCCCTAATGTGCTGATCTGATGTCTCTTAACAACTCTTCTAGGTAAGTGTTGGGGCTACAAATGCATTGTGTTTTCTTCAGGAGCTGTAGCTTGTTCCATTTCAACAAAGGAAAGCGGCTGTGAAGGAATCAGAATCTCTGTCTGATCAGGATCTTTGTTGGGTAGACTTCAAGATAAAGGATTTTGTGTGCCATCTGGTTTAACAAATGTGACACTTGGTAAGCTTCTGTAAAGGCATCAGTTCAGCAGCTTTGATTTGCTGGGCTGATGATCAGATCGTTGAGGTCTGCCTCTCAGTGTGATGGAGCACTCTTTCTAAATGGCAAAGACTGATGAAACTACAGGACTGATAAGAAAGTGCAGATCCCTATAAGAACAGACTCACCTTCTTCCTTTTACTTTTTAATATAATTTATTTCAGCATCATAATGAACATGTTTCTGATGTGATACTCCTGTTTAAAAGACAGTAGTATACCCAGTCCACTAGTTTTTGACACCGTAAGGTATAGAAGAATGGGATGCCCACGAAAGATTCATTTTTCCATAAAGGTTATTGACTACGGTGTAATGGCTGTGTCAGGAGACTCTTTTATCTTGGGATGTACGGTCAGTGGGTGCTTAAGTTAGCTTCCTGCACTAAAGTAGTGTAGAAGTAAGGTGATATAAATATGGCTGGGAGCAAAATTTATGTTCTTGCTTTAAGGACTCAGAATTTGATGGTAGCAAAAGTAAACACAGTTGTGGGGTGTAACACTTTTTTCTCACACTATACTGAAGGTGACTGCTGTGCAGGTGTACAAGGTAACTAATTAAAACAGTTTCCCCTTGAAATGTAATTTTGTTCTTCCTCTTCACTATCCAGTGGTAGACTAATATTTGTCTCCAGAATGTTTTTCCAGGATCTGAAGTGGAATTACAGTATGTGAAGGTTACTAAATATTAGGCAAAAATTAGAATTCTCTTCATAGTTTAAAAGTATCTTTCATATTTCAAAAACCCTCCTGGATGTAAAATTCTTTTGGCAAACATTCACTGTCTTGCACTTAGGAGAGAAAACTTATTAAAAATAGCATATGCTACTGTGATACTGAGGTTTCCCTCCAGTTGTTATCTGCTTGGTAGCTTGTTTCCTGTTTAGTGTACTACACACTTTCCAAGTTTATCTTAAATGTTAAACAACAAAACAAAACAACAACAATGAAAGATACTTTGAGATCTCATTTAGTATTCCATATTACATTTTCTTTTCAGTAATGCAGTCATTCAGCCTGTTAGAGAGAGTAGGGAAATTAGGAATCAACTGTACATCTCCAGTTCTTAAAAATCCCTCAAGTAACTACTTAGTGATGGATGCATATGTGTGTGTATTTTTTTAAAAGCTGTAATCCATCATAGTATAATTCTTTGTAAAAGTATCACAGTATACTAATACAGGTGAGGAATTCGATATTGTAAATAAAAGTAGAAATTTGTTCCATATATAGAAATTAATTCAGACTGATGTTAAATCTCAGTTCATAAAAATTATCTACTGTTCTCCAAAATATTTTGAAACAAAACTATAACGTGTTATCTGATTTAAAAATTGTGGTTGGAGCATGGGTTTGTTAGTTGCATGGTCTCTGGACTTCTCAAATGTCTAGAGATGCAGGCTTTTAGAAAAATGTTTGTTAATGGTTGTCTAAGAGTAGCTGTGGATTTTTCAATCTGTTCTGAAAGCACAGCTGAAAATATATCAGAAACTACATTTTTTTTAAATTTAGTTTTTTTAAATTAGTATCTTTTATAAAATCAAAAATAGTCTTACACCTTAGTGAACTTTGGTGTGATGAGTAAATTAAACTTAATGAACTCTTTTCAGATGGGATTAACATATTCTATTAAGAAAAAGGCAAAAACTACCATCTTACCATGACACCGCTTTTCCCAAACCAATCTACTCAATAGATTCACAATCCAGCTGAAGAACTGGGTACAGTTAAGTACTGCCTTGGGATAAGAAGAAAGCAAAAGAGGGCTGTGACTTATTGACATGTTTTCACATAGGGAAATGACTGATTAGATGTAGCTTTGAAGCCTTGAAGAAATTAAGGGAATGTTAAACTATACAATAAGAGCAGAATCAAAGTGGCATAACTTTATCAGAAAAATTATACCTTTTTATATTAAAGCTTGAACATGCTAGGATTTGCTCTTGACAGCAAAAAGTCATGTTAAGATTTGCCTTTGACAGCAAGGAGTCAAGAAAGTGTAACAATCAGGAAAAGTTGGCTTTGTTCATGAAGTGTTTAAGAAATATTCCAGAAGACTTCCTCCCTTCTTTACTCCCAGTTTGGCTGTGAAATAGAAAGCTATTTATTTTTCTAATGCTATGATGGCACAGAAGCCACCTTAGTGCAGATGTGTAACCTTCCTGTCAGCTACTCCTTCAGCATGAAAGGCAAGATAAAACTCTGGAATCTAATAGTCATGCAGCTTCAGAATATATGAGAATATCTTTGGAATAGTTTTAATTGAGCTGTTGGCTGTGTATATATATATTTAAATCTTGTGTTTTATTGATACTTCTGTTGCTATCAAGTTTTTTGTATTTAATTTTTTAGTGATGCCAAGCAGTGCAACTTGTAGTGCCCAGAACATCTGACAAACAAGCCTCAAACTGTTCAGCAAGATTATGTGCATGAGAAAGCAGTCATCAAAATAAGCCTGGGTTTCAAAAGTGCTGTCTAAGCAAGGATTTTGCCTCCTTTGTCTTGTAAGTGGATTTAGAGCACTTTTGCTCCGCCCAGGAATAACTGTTGTGGGGCCAAGATTCAGCTGCTATCTCAGCTCTCTGAAACCTAACCTAATTTCTTCTTTTCACCTCTGGTGTCAAGTGTTTTGGCAATTAAAACATTAATGTAGCTTGATGAATCAAGGAATAATGAGTGTTAGATATCTGAATTTATGATGAGGTTGCAAGAAAGAAGAGAACATCCATCTGTTTCTTTTTACAAAAAAAAATGAGGAAAATAATCTTGCTGAAACTGGCTGGATAATTCTAGGTCTGGAATTTTTCCAGGAACTTTTTTTCAACCATTTGTCTTTGTGGAAAGAATCTGATTGATTTTTGAGGCTCAGAACTCCTAATAATTCTTTTTGTCAGTTATATAACCTTCAACTTATCTGAACCTCTTTGTAATTTATGTTCTCAGAGGAGTTCTTTAAGACTTCTTCACTGTAAATTATTTTTTTTCCCTGAACATACTTTTTAAGGCTTTAGAATGACTTTAATAAGCAGTAAAGACTTTTTTTTTTTTTGAAGTAAATCTATCTAGCTTCTTTATTCCCTGTGTTGTATATCATCATAAACGATGACAAGATTGAGGAACTCTAGTTCTTCAATGATCTGATTATTCAAATGCATATTTCCAACATGCTGAAATATTTCATTGGTTGAACAAGTGCAGAAGTGACAGAGCTTTCATTATATAGCGAATCTGACAATTTTGCCTGTTCTTCAAGTTGTGCTGTGACTCTCTTTGGAAGACCTTTTTCTTTGAGTTTTCCATCATCTGTAGCTTTAACTTTTTAAATGGAAGCTTTATTTATGGTAGACATTTCCTTTCTACTGGGTGAAGATTACTTTATTTTTGGTCAATTGCAGCTGAAAGTTTTGAGTATTTTCCAAAACAGCTTAGATTAAAGATAAATATATTGTTTTCCCCAAAGTAAACAAAAATATAGTAGCAGTTTTATTGGGAAACAAGCATGTGGTGGTATTTTTGATTGCTTTCTTTAAATTTGGCAGGAAGATCAACCCAGTATCAGAAACGTCTGTGATAATGTGACTGATGCTCTGAACATCTTTAAGTTTTGATAATACCTCTTTTTTTTCTTCTGCTTTTTTCATTAGTTTCTTTTCCCAGCTGCCTGGCACTGATTCAGAATCCATGGAGACTTGTCTTTTAATCTTCCTTTGTTGGTGCAAGAACAGGAAGAAGTGCTGAGTGTGTGCAAGCTTAGTCTCTGTGGGTTTTTTTAGCTTCCATTTAAATTTTGAACATTCTCAACTGACTTAATTTCACTGACTTCAGTGTGACTTCATTCACAGCACTTATCTCCAGCTCTCATAGAGTTCTGGCCCACCTCAGAATACCTGATAATCCCAGACTATTTCTGGATATGTTCTTTCAAGTGCTGCTGGTCTTCAGGGTTCTTTGTTACTGCGTTAAGTCTCAGGGAAGCATCTGGATTAAGTTATTAAAAACAATAGCCTGCCAGTTGTAACTAAATAGGCAATAACGCACAATAGGGCGTGTGCTATGTCATACACGTTGTGTTGTAAAGTACACAGCCAATGCATAGGTACTAAAAATGTTCCAGAATGTTTTTGACAGTATAACAAACATATCTTGAAGTGTGTCATTTCATAGAATCATAGAATGGTTTGGTTTGGAAGGGATACTAAAGACCATCTGGTTCCATGGGCAGGGACACCTTCCACTAAATCATGTTGCTCAAAGCTCCATCCAGCCTGGCCTTGAACACTGATGGGGGGACGAGGCATCTACAACTTCTCTGGGCAACCTGTTCAGTGTCTCTCTACCCTCATAATGAAGAATTTCTTCCTCATATCTAAACTAAACCTACCCTCTTTTAGCCTAGAGCCGTTACCCCTTCTCCTACCACTACACTCCCTGAAAGATTCTCTTCCCATCTTTGTTGTTCATCCTCCTAGGTACTGGAAGGCCACTATAAGGTCTCCCTGGAGCCTTCTGCAAGCTGAACAACCCCAACTCTCTCAACCCCTCTTCATAGGAGAGATGCTTCAGCCTTCTGATCGTCCTTATAGCCTTCCTCTGGACTTGCTCCAAGAGGTCCATATCCTTCTTATGCTGTGGGCCCCGGAACTAAGCATAGTACTCCAGGTGGGCTCTCATGAGAGCAGGAAAGAATCACAGAATCAGCTCATTTGACTTTCTGTTTGCTCTTCTTTTGATGTAGCCCAGGATACGGTTGCACCCAGCTGCAGCCCTTTGCATTTGGCCTTGTTGAACTTTGTGAGGTTTGTATGGGCCTACCTCTCAAGCCTGTCAAGGTCCCAGTAGATAGCAACCCTTGCCTCCAACGTGTCAACCATGCCACTCAGCTTGGTNGGTCTCCCTGGAGCCTTCTGCAAGCTGAACAACCCCAACTCTCTCAACCCCTCTTCATAGGAGAGATGCTTCAGCCTTCTGATCGTCCTTATAGCCTTCCTCTGGACTTGCTCCAAGAGGTCCATATCCTTCTTATGCTGTGGGCCCCGGAACTAAGCATAGTACTCCAGGTGGGCTCTCATGAGAGCAGGAAAGAATCACAGAATCAGCTCATTTGACCTTCTGTTTGCTCTTCTTTTGATGTAGCCCAGGATACGGTTGCACCCAGCTGCAGCCCTTTGCATTTGGCCTTGTTGAACTTTGTGAGGTTTGTATGGGCCTACCTCTCAAGCCTGTCAAGGTCCCAGTAGATAGCAACCCTTGCCTCCAACGTGTCAACCATGCCACTCAGCTTGGTGTCATCCACAAACATTCTGTGGGTACTCTCAATCCCACTGTCCATGTTGCTGCCAGAGATGTTAGATGATACTGGTCCCGTTACAGACAGACTGCTGCAGGACACCACTTGTCATTGGTCTCCAGCTTCTCACTGAAGTACAACTAGTAGCTTAATACTTGCAAATGAAGGCACTGCATATTGGGTCTAGTAGCTAGATTTAAAAAGAAACATAAGTTGAGGAGAGACTATATATTTTTGAGCTGTAGGCGGAAGTACGTCCATGTTCACACCTGGGCAACTCTGTGTATTTCAATTGTCTTAATATTGTGCAAGCACAGTTTAGGGAACAATTATGCTCTTAGTTAAAGGACAGCTTTCTCTTCAGCTGTTCGTTTGAGAAAATGATGGCTTACTTAATTCTCTTAAAGAACAAAGCAGATTGATCTGGAGTGAGTGTTGTTTTATTTCTCTGTTCTTTTTAGTTTGTGAAATTTTAGGTGCTGTGATTCTCATCAACTCAAGTGTATGCTCTTGAATTTGAATGGGTAGATAATTTGGGATATATCCAATGCGCTTATTATTTTGGTTTTGACAGCAGCGGAGGTGCATTGGTGTTCTCATACTGCTCCAGTCTGATGTAAGTAACTGGCGCAGCTGTATTTCTTTGAGAAAACTACAGGCCTTGCTCAGTCCCCACGCTCAGTACTGGGCTTTGAAAGGTTGGCACGTTTCTAGCAGGCTTCTACATGTTTAGCTAGTGACAGTTCTTGATCGGGCTCCAATATCCACACTGTTTTGTAGCCTTTCTGCTTTACCTTTTTAATATGTTTGCTGTCAGAAAAAAATGAAGGGACTTTGAGAAATGTGAGTTGGCTGGATAAACTGAGAGTTTCTTCACTTCAGTTTTGTTTGTTGCCTCCTGTCCTTCTGTTTGCTACATTGTCTGGTCTTATAGGAAACTGGAAAAAATGGGGTGCTCTGGACAAGTAGTGCTCAAAATGCTATGCTGATACTGGTGTTATATCATTTCATCCTTATTGGCCTTTTGCCTGACTGCCACATGGGTCTTCTTTTTTGTGCCTCTCTGCTTTTTCTCTGGTCTACCGTCCTGCACTGGGGAGCAGAAAACAACCCAGAATTTAGTGTGTTGTACAAGCATTGTCTCAAAAGTGCCAAGTAGAGAGGATTAATCATTTCCCTTTATCTACTGACTGTGAACTTCTACCAAGTATTCTTTACTCTAAATAGCACAGAAGCTAGTTTAAAATATATGTCTTTATCTGTAGAGACAATGGAAATCAGTCTGATTGTAAACTATTTAGAAATGGAGATCTACTAGCCTACACAATAGATAATAATTGAGTTACAAAACCAGTGTGTTGTTGACAATGAAGCCAAAGGATGGCTAAATAAATTGATTATTCCTCACTTGGCCAAAGGATATCGTAGTTTCATGGTTAGTGTGAAAAAAATGTTAACAATGAAAATGTTAATAATAAATGTTAATAATGAAAGCTTCCTCATGGAACACACATGGAGATGAGAAAAGCTGGACAAAAAGTAGAGACAGATTTTGACAAGATCCTGCACAGTTTTCTTTGCATTTTAAAGAGGTGGCAGAGGGGAAAAGGAAGAAATGTATTGCTAAAGGAAAGACATGACTAAGAAAAAAAGAAAAATGGAAAATAAAGGACAGCTAAATACTAGAGAAGAAGAGGACAGTGCAGAATGAAGATGGCATAATAATAAAATACAAAGATTTGCATTTCAGTTGTTAATGGGGGAGGGAATATAACAGGCTTGAAGAGATACAGGGATATTGGCTATTAGTGGTTTAATATGCATATAGAACACTTTCTGGTATGCGTAAAGAGAAAAATGAGTCTCAAAGATGCTGAACAGCAGAGATTAGTCAGAGAAAAAAAATAAAGAGAAAAGTTCATATCCTTTATCCAATTAAATTTAAATCAGGAATAGATAAAGCCTTCTTTAAACCTGTTGAAAATTGCAACAACTCTTGCCTTTGTCAAAAGCACAACACAGAGTGCTATGTGATTCAGTAAATATCATCATTAAAAACATCAGATGCAAATTCTTCAGAGAGAATGTGAAGAAGTTGCTACAGCAGCAGAACAAAAGATGTCTGAGCTCTGGTTCTTCATATTTTTCAGTTTTATGCAACTTACTCAGAAGTTAATGCAAGTGTCTCAGCTCTTTCTGGGCCAAGAATCATAACGGGAGAAGAGCTAGGGATTATTATATGATTCTGCCCTCTGGGAAGATGTTTTTATCAAGCTTCCAGATAATGCAGTTACATCTGTAAGTCAAAATCTTGAAGTCTTTCTGGCAGTGCTGGAGCTTTACATTGAAAGTACTACTCAAGCTGCATTCATCCACTTACAGGGTGAATACACTTAGCATATGTTTTATATTTCCTTAAAAAGAAACAGAGTATTTTGCATGAAACATTTCTGTTTAAAAGTAAGTAGGAGTAATAAAATATAATTTAATAAGTAACGCCCTAGTCAGATTTTGTAGTATGTTTTATTTCATGGCTCTCAAGTGTCTAACAGATTGTTTTTATTCCACACTTGAAAAATATTTGGAGTGGCTATTTCAGTTATTCTTTGACTAACATTTTTCTAACTTCCCAAAACTAATTTTAATTAATGTTGGGTTGCGTAAGATGTCTGATTTGCAATAACGTTATGAGTAGTAGTGAGGAAATGTGAATCCTTTGTGGAGGAGCGTATCAGTGCTTCCAAACTTGGCATGCACCTGAGTTAAAGAAAGCAGTCTGTTCCTTTGGGAAGTGCTTCTAGAAGGTAACTTTGTTTCTTATGCAGTATACCCTCTTAAATGAAGTTCGTTAGCTTAGCTTTGCCTGAGGCAAAACGTTTCAGGATATTTTAGGAGATCCTGGTAATCTAATTAATCTTACAAAAATAATACTAAAATTTGTTCTTTATTTCCTTGTCCGTAAAGTATACGGTGTTACCTCTTCTTCATAGCTCCATCCCCACGCTGTCAGTGACAACTGTCAGCTGCACCATTAGGCAGGACAAAGACTGGCTTGGTGCCATTCCCAAGGGCGGTGGGATCTGGTGTCTCATTCTGCCAGAGGTAGGTAGGGTAGCCCTTCTTTGTGACAAATGCTCCCTGGGACTTTTCATTAGGAGGTGAATTCCATTGACACCATCAGGCAATTGCTTCCTGTCACGGGGGCGAAGGCCATGATCAAAACCTGTAAAGGCAAGAAAGGAGTTCACAGCTGTTGGGGTTTCCTGTGGAACGGTCTCAGCAGCCCTTTGGTTTCCAGGGAGGGGAGTCAGGAACTGAGCTCAGGAACAGAGCAGCTAACTTCGGCATCTCCTGCCCAAGGAGGATTGCGCTGGGAGCTGAGACAGGCTGGCAGTGCTCTGAATGCCTTGGGTCAACGTCACTGTGCAGGTGGCTGAAAGTTTGGGATTTTGCATGATGCTCACTTGTGTCATCTGTGTGCTGCAGAATGCAGTGTTGTGCTCTGTCCTCTGAAAGTGAGAATACCTCCACAGCTGTAATAAAAGCTACTTTGAACTGCAAAAGTAAAGCACTTCGTGCTTTGTAGATTTACGTTCTTTTTATATACCTCATTTTTATGTAATTCCTGTTCAGTGTTCTTGGTGGTGAATATTGGAATAGCATCCTCTTAAATAACTGATTTTATATATTTTTTTTCCTCCTAAAATCCATTTAAATTGAAATGTACTGAAAGGTGAAATATTTTGGTGACCATCTTTTCAGAAAATATCCCTGCACGCACGAGGAAGTAGTAATTTTAGCACAAGTATATTAAAAAAAAAAAAAAAAAAAAAGCAAATGCAGTACAGTAAGCTTAGTTTTCCATATTTGTGCATCATAGACATGAATTCAAACACATAAACATGAAAAGAAGTTGAGAGTTTATAGCTATGACTGCTTAAATTTCCTTTGCACTTGAAGTCAACATTCTTTGGAAAAGGTTGGTTTTGCTGAAGTATGCCCCAGTTAAAAGCTAATGCTGTTTTTCACTGGACGCCCATGCTAAATGGGAATGCTCATGTATTTCATACATATGCTTATGTAATTAATTTCTTTCTTTTTGGGAAATACTTCTGCAAATCAGTGCTCCGTATGAAGAGTTAAGATGATATCATCTGCTGTTTAAGGTACGGATAAGGACAGACATTATTATTTTCTAATAGAAGCTTAATCCTTTGTTCTGTGAAGTGTTGACGCTTTCATTAGACTTAAAATATGTTGCACGTTTACAGAAAGCCTGAAATCTCAATATGTGAGCCTATCAATTTTGATTATTTGACTCATTGGAACTTTTTTTTTTTTTTTTTTTTGCTTAAGGGTACACGAATGTACAATTGAATCTGTTTTTTTAAGATTTTTTCCACTTTAATGTCTGAATCCAAATTCATAAAGAGTTGGAAAAATGAGATGTCTGAGCTATAGGATTCACAGGGATTTTATATGAAGCCTATTTAATCAGGATAACACTGTTATTAATATTCATAAAGTCAGCTGGAACACAAATGACAGACTATGGAGCCTAAAATTTTTTACTTGTGAATTTATTAAAAGCAGCTTAAAAAATTAATGGAATTTAAGTAAAGTTGACGAAAATGAAAATCTTATGTTAGCAGAAAAAATCTTTATTAGAACTTTCTCTAAGACCATCTTGCATTGATATCTTTGACAGATTTCATTGGCACTTAAAGAAGAAAGATGCATGAATGGTCATTTAAAAGGATTTAAACACATTGGCACATTAATTTTTACATGAATAATAAGTAGTTTCCAAAAGCAATTAACTTACAGTGTACAAGATTTGAATTGAAAAATAGGACTGTGACACCAAAGGGCAAAGCAAATGTGCTGTACATTTTAAACTTTTAATAATATGACTTAAACTAATTTATTTCATTTCCACAGTGGGTACAGTAACAGTGGGTAATATTTGTGTTCAGCTTTGGTTTGTTTTGAGATATGCAGAGATGTGGGGCAAAGACATGTTTTGATGCCAAAATGCTACTGGCAAAGAAGAATTTCAGGCCTTAACAGTGATCGTGTCCTTTTGAATAAGGCTTTTTTACAGTTCATTTGTGTGTGTGGAAAATAGTTGGATACTGAACACAGCATATGATTTTGCTGACATGCTGCTGTATGCTGCACTGGGAAGTGTTTGTTATTTCTGTAGAGGGCAAAATAAGTAGATCTGGGGTTTCTTTAATTAGTGGGAAGATATTAATTTATATTCATGTATGTAAATTATTTTGCACCTAAATATTTAGAGTGAATTTTACTTGAGTATTGCATTTTATACTCAGCAGATAAGGACAATTTTTGTTTTTCTCTTTCTTAGGTTTCTTGCTTAATGTACAAGTAGTAGTCTTAACTTACACAGATTGAATAAATAGTGAATGAAGAAGTTAATATTTAAAATTAATTCTAGATTTGGGGTTACAGTTTCATTTTGTATTTTCCTTTTTTTTTTTTTTTTAGGTCCACCGATATACCTTATTTTAATCTCCATCTTTAATTTATTTTGATTATTGTAGAAATTTATTATTTATAGGTTGCATTCAAATGGAAGTAAAGAAAAGCCTTGAAATATATATATTTTTTTTAAATGATGATTTCTGCTGAGAAGACCTTCACAGTTGCAGCCAGCTGCTGGTTGCTGTTGACTTGAAGGTTAACACTGAATAGTAGAAGGCTCTGGGGAAACCTGATAGCGGCGTTTCAGTATCTAAAAGGAGGTGGTAAGAAAGACGGAGGCAGACTCTTTTAGCAGAGTCTGTGGTGATAGGACAAGGGGAAATGGTTTCAAACTAAAAGAGGAGAGATTTAGATTGGATATAAGATAGAAGTTTTCTACAATGAGTTAAGCACTGGAACAGGTTGCCCAGAGAGGTGGTGGAAGCCCCATCCCTGGAGACATTCGAGGTCAGCCTGGATGGTGCTCTGAGCAACCTGATCTAGCTGTAGGTGTCCCTGATCATTGCAGGGGAGGTTGGGCTAGGTGACCTTTAAAGATCCCTTCCAACTCAAACTATTGTATGATTCTAATACCATTTTGTAAGTTTGGGTTCCAAAAATACTTTACGTTTGTAGTACTCACTGTAAATCTTTATCTTGAATGATACGTAACTGTTGTGCATAACTTACATACCCATTGAAGTGTTGGTATGTGTTCAGAACAACCAAATTACTTTGTGTATGGAATATTTGGTCTATTTACCAGCATTTTCTTTCCTAATAGTAGGGAAAGTACACTGAGAACCTTGAGAACCAAAAGGTCTTTGTTTCACTTTGATCAAAGGTTACCTTAATCTGCTATGAAAAATATTTTTATTTAATCTCAAAACAGTTCTTTCCTATTAGCTAACAGAACATATTTCCCCTGTAAAGACTGGATCTGTTAAAATGAGTCTGACTTCTTTCCCCAATATGCACTTGATTTGCTCTATTAGTTCCAGGAGAGGGCAGCATTTTCCTACCTGAGGTACTTGAAAGAACATGCCCTGCTTAGACTGTCAATGTTTCTTGTAATTACTCCCAGTATATTTGTTGCTTGCTTATGAATTAACTTGCATTTATGGAACTAAATCATTCCAATCATTTAATTACACCTGAGGAGCTGAACTATAATTGCTTGCTTCCAACTAGGATCTGATATGGCTTGAGCAGTATTAATTTGGTGTTTACTTTTCTGAGTGCTAAAAGCATTAAAATGATTGTGCAATGGGATTACATTTTACTAATTGCTGGCATTCATTAGCTGGGTAAATGGCGAGGAAGAATGACTGTATATTGTGGAGGGATAAAATTATGGTTTTAAATAGTATATTACTAGGCACATTAAGGCCGTAAGACATGTTTTAAAATACTCCAGAGGTTATTAAATACCGTATTTTCTTCATGTCTTGCTATATGAATATCTTATTAAAATACTGCAATTATTATGAACCTTTTTGTGCAATATGTAGGGAAATGGCTTCATTGACAGAAACCTATTTCTTGATATTAATAACCTTCTATATTTTCAGCTAATCCAAAAGTAAATGAGGAACTTAGGAAAAGATTGCCAACTCCAAATCAACACAGTTACACAGAATTGAAAAAGAAGTGTACAGCTTCATTTGAGGGACTTCTCTAAGGAACTCAGTGTTCTGCAATGTGAAGTTGGTTTTTTTCTAAGACCTAAGCATATCAAATCAACGCTTTCTTATCATGCCCATTTATAGTTAATAACAAATATGAGCTGGATATGTATTTCTTTAATAAATGCTAGTGTTGAATAATGTTTGCAGAAGTATTATACATTTTTTATAATCTGAAAGATAAAAATGAAAACATCTACCAAATTTGGTGTTGTACAGGGGGGAAAAAATAGTAATTTCTTTTCCTGCTGTATTTGTAAAAATGTATGTCCCAATGTAATTCACTTGAATTTTCAAATGTTTTCGTATTTGTTGTTGTTGTTTTAACTCTTGCATTTATCAGCACTATGACAACTCTCTGAGTATTTTCATGATCTGGTCTCTGCCTCTTCAGGTCTCTTTTAATACATTTAAAGAAAAAATTCCAGAGAAGACATACAAAATAAGCGTAACGATTTAGTAAAAGATGAAAAATATTGTTCTTTATATAATACATTTTAAAGGAGATGCTTAAGCAAATAATAAAACTTGTGGTAAGCTTCCTGTATTAGTAAGATTACTAATTTCTTTACATTTCCATGAAATATGTAATATAATTGGATTTTTATCCTATAAGAGAGCAATATTTTAACATGAAAAGTAAGCCTAACATTTTATTGAAGGACTTATTTTCAAAATGACTATTAAGGATCGTCTTTTGAAGATCCTGTTATATGAAATATTGCAACCATATAATTAACTATAGTCTGATGCAATATGTATGCAAATAGTGGGATGGATTAAACTATTTAACTATTTAGAAAAACCTGCAAATTCAAAGTTGCAGTGGTCAAGGGCCACTTCACTTGTGTTTTATCGGGGAAATTCAAGCAGGTGAAAGAATGTTTTAAAGTAAAGCATGTACTGCCATCTGTAATAATTGCCAAAGTCTCATTGCCTCTGGTGTGGACTACTAAGAATGGTTTGTGCTCAGTAGCGTGTACTTCCAAGACCAGAACAAGAAGACAAACTAATAAATTTCGCCATGAAAATGCTAGATGCAGTAGAAGGCTGAAGCAAGCCATTAGATGAACGAGATGTGTGAAGAAAAAGATATATTTTACTGAGAAATACAACTTAACACTCACTCTTAGAGTACACAGACTTTATTGTGCTATTATAAATATTTTTAAATCATTTGTCTTGTAAATTTTATGTCAAATGAAGGCAAAGTATAGGTGTGTTATAATGTATTGTTTCAAGTTTATTTATCTAGAGTTTGCTTTATTTTAGCCCTGAAATGTTGGAGCAAAAACTGGAGCCAGTGCCAGATCAAACAAGTTGAGAAGAACAAATGGAGAACTTGTCAAAAGGTAAGGACTTTTAAGATACTAATAAGGAACCTCAGGTGTTGTACCAGTGCTAGGCAGTGACTGGAATGTATTTGTTCTTGCCGATACATGGCTGACTTTGGAATAAAAGAAAAGCAAAGAAAAAAAAGAAAAGAAAAGAAAAAATGTACTGCCTCTTAAAAGTATTTGGGTTTACAGGAGAACAGCTACAAATGTGATTCTTTGTAGACTTCTGTATATGTGCAGGTGAAGTAACGAATGTAATTTATCAGCTTTATTTTTATTTTCCGGGTTACTGAAGCTATTTTATTATAATTCTGAGAAGTTTTATTTAAATTCTTAGCCTGTATATTACACTTATTAAAAATGTTGGAAAGTAAACTACGAATATGAAGTCTGTCTTAAAGTAACTTTCTTGGCTATTCACACCTGGCTAGAGTATGATTAAGTCATCTACTAATATTGACTAGTTTCTTACTATTACCCCAGTCAAATATAGGCAGTAACATCGAGGTTGAGAAGGCCTTGGTTCACTTGTAGGAAGGGTCTTTACTCCTTCCATGCTTCATGGAGTTTTCATCTTCATCAGGATGGAAGGATTTGTTTGTATTTGAATGACCACAGTGTTGCTCTCAGATACTTTCTTCTTCATGAGAGGAACTTTTTAAAAAGCTGAGTCTGAGAGCATGCTACATGACTGACTTAGTGACTTTACAGAAGTGTCAGAAAGTGGCCTGTGTCTAGATAACAATGCGTAGATTGAAGAAAGCAAAGACACAGGAAGGAGATTTTCAGTATATCATAGAAGGGTGGATTTTTTCCAGGAAGTGCCTTTATTTAGGCACTAAATAAACTATTTATTTAGAATAGGTGTGTCAACATCCTGAATGCCCCCCTGTACAGGAGACTGATAGTGTCTTGTGTATTTCTTTTTGGAATTTTATCCTACATATTCTTTCTGAAACCATAATAAATGCAAAATTTCTTATGAAAAGAGTCTGATGTTTAGAAGAGAGTAGAACTACTCCTTGGAGATGATGCATTTCTTAGTATTATAAAGGAATTCCTATCTATATTATTGTGTATAAAAAACTTTTTGTAGAGCCCATTTAATTCATGCTATTTTGAGCTATTACACAGCTAAGTTTAAAATGTTTTTGAATCAAGTGCACTTAAAAATCATCATGGTGTACTAACTTAGTAGAGAACTGTATTCTGGCAAATTATTCTTCAAATGTGTTATGGCTTAATTGGATTTAGTATTTTTAGACCTTTAGGGGTCAGCATACCCTAAGAATGGTTCAAAAGGTTAACTTTTCTGAAGTAGGCTGCAAGTGAATACCACAAACTGATTCTCTGTGAAATATTTTCTGTGCAATTGCAGGAAATGGTGGTGTTCTGCAGCTCTCAGATACTTTAAAAACTGGACATGTACAGAGTTTCATGCGTAATATTTTTCTGATGCCCTGAGTTAATATTTGTGCTGTTTAGAAAGCTGTTTCTTTCAAGCTACCACTTACGTATTTGTGAATCTAATAGAAGTTGTCATATGGGCATAGCTAAACTTGAAAGAAAAACTGATATAATCTTTCACTTTTTTTTTTTTCCTGTATCAATCATTAATAAGTCACATAATTTGTTTGTACTCTTAGGGAAGTTTAAAAAGCAAGAGCAACTTGAAGTCTTCTGTTTAAATGCCTAAAGTTGAATTGTATACCATTCTGTGTTGCACTTTCTTTGTTATCTGTGGTATCTTTCCTTTTCACAGTGAGTATTGTACCATTCCTACTTGTTCCTACCTTGAAATTTGGAAGTTCAAAAGCTCTTTTTAGAAAAACCTGATAATGATTTATTCATTTTTTTTAAATAACATATTGAATTAATTGAGATTAAATTCAGCTGACTAGATGAAAATTCAGTCAAGCAATGAAAATTAAAAAAAAAAAAAGAAAAAGAAAAAGTGCTGAGAAGTGTTAGGTTTATGGTGGCTGTGTGGGATAATATGTAACCTGTTAATAGATGTTATAAAATAAAATACTTGGAAGAAAGGTAGCATTCAAGATGAATATATCTGAAGTGTTTGAATCATAGAATCATAGAAACACAAGGTTGGAAAGGACCTACAAGATCATCTAGTCCAACCATCCTCCTATCACCATCCGTACCCACTAAGCTACTAAATCATATCCCTTAGCGCCTCATCTAGACGCTTCTTGAACAGCACTAGGGACGGTGACTCCACAAGTTGAAAGTTGAGAATTTTTTTTTTAATGTGTTGGGTTGCTTGGACCAATAAGTGCGAGGTTTATTATTTTGGGTTTGTATGTAATTTAAATCTACTGTTTGTCACCATATGACCCCGTTTTTAATAGGATAGTGATGTTTCTCATTTCTCTCTACCAATACTTGAGGGAATGTATTAGAGTGTTGGCAGCAAGCCAGTGAAGGCTCTGTAATTTCCAAATGAAAAATATTCAGGATACAAGCTAGAAAGCCTAGGACCATAGTCCATTATAACAAATAAACTTTTTTTATATTTGCAAACAGTTGCATCACTTTACATTGTAGGGCTGTGGGAGCACACTGCACCTGGGTGACATCATTACTTTTGCAGGGTTTACGTGCATGAAGAAAACATGCAGAAACATTAATAACGTGAAAACATAAAGAGGGCACCTCAAATTGGTGCTTTCTGTCCTTACATATGCATTCAGGATCTGATATGTCAATTTTGCAAAAGAGTTAGCAGGATAGCAAAGTGGTAAGTGTGGAAATACTGGAGGTAAATTTCTGTCTCATTTAACTTGTATCACATACTGGGTTTGAAGGAATGAAGGTATGCTTGTTCTGCATTACATTGTCTTTTCCTGTCGTAGTGTTTTGCCTGGGTCATATTTCTGAGTGACCATGATTTTTAAGGACAGGAGAGAAATAAGGGTTGAAGTCTTAGAATACAAAATGAGTGCTTGGTCTGTTTTGACAACAAAGTTAGAACTTTGCTGACTCTAGAATGAAAAGTATTGTATAATTATTATTTAAATTTCATAAGATGATGGATTTCTTTAATGGCAAAGTCGTATAGTTCCTTTAAAAGATGGTTGTTATATTTTTCAAGCATAGGGGAATAACATGCATGTTTCTAAATCACTACTGAAATGTGTGTCAATGAACCAGTTTCACCCATAAGAATTTGATGTCAGCTTCTAGTCGTGGTAAATAAGGAGACTTTCACTCTAACTTGTCCTGCAAAAAAATGTTTGCATGGCTCATAAAAATACTTTAAAACTGCATGCCGGGAAACTCTAGTTCAGAGGAGATTCCATCATGAATGAGATGTGGAAATGTAGATTGGAACAGGGTTGCAGAATCGGCTTGTGCAGGGAAGTCTGAGAATTAAGTGTTTTATCTGCGGGTGACCTGTTGTTTTCTAGTCCTGCTGCATTCAGGAAAAACAGAGGAGGAGAACAGCTATGCAAGCCTAAGGAACAAGGTCTGTGTATGTATAGTTTATCAGATGCAAGTGCATGTAATGAGCTTATGCATAGACAATCTTCATTGAGTTGTGCGTTTGCACATTCATTTGTATTCCACAAGTGCATGGTGCTTACTGTTAGAAAGTCTGGCCATAGGTTTCCTTATATCGTCATAGTCATGACGTGTACATGTCAGTGTACTATCTAGAGCAATACTTCTGCATTCTTTTGCTGTGTGATAAATAATATTTCAGGGAATGAAATCTCACTAGAAAAATTTTATGCATTTATTTACTGCCATTTATAAATGCTCTTAATTGTCAGCCATTACTTTTGTGTTCATGGTAGTCGAGACAGTGTACAGTCATATGCATATGCTAAGTAAAATGTATCATCTTTTTTCATTGACTTCCTAGAAATGAAATTTCTGTCCCTCACCATGTATTTGTAAACTGTCTTGTTAGGAAAAATTAATTTTTCAAGTTGTGTAATTATAGTAATTACAAGGACTTGTATGGAATTACGATTGTGTGACTTTAACACCCCCCTCACCCACCAAGATGAAGGGGTAAAGGAACTTTTAAGAGTATTATAATGTTGTAAAGGTGTTCCCCATTTTTCATCTGATGGTCTTATTGGGTCAGAAAGCAACTGATTATAAAAGTGCTGCTGCTTCTTTTTCCAGAATACGTTCATTACAGCTGTAGGCTAATTCAAGTAAATCTGAAGCCTCTCTTCCACGGCTACAGTAAAGACAGAATAAACCACATTTGTCATATTGGAGTCTGTTTCTTGTTTTACATGGCTCAACACTAGATATTATAAGCCTGTTCTTCCTCTCCTTCCCTCTTTTAGCAATAAGGAATGCTGTTTACCTGGGAAAGAAGGAAGACCTGGATAATGCATGGGTGTGTATGCAGAGGAATCTACATGATATGCATAGACGCAGTGTCCTCTTCGGACATGTGACTCGATTTGTGTCTTCCATGTGTGCTGTGCTTTCAGCCTCAAACTTGCTGTGTGCTAGCTGCTCATTTTAAAGGCAAGGGTTTCTCTGCATTGTATGGGGTGCAGAAGAGGGGTGGAAGGGATGATTTTGCATGAGTCAAACACAGACTGGCTACTAATGTTGAGCAGCGGTTAAGTATGAAAGATGAAGAAAACATATTGCATGAAGAAAGGGGGAGTAGCGTGCCATGATTTAGTAGCTAACAATAACTGACAAATAATCCACTGCTGTCAGATCTTTCCTATAAATTCAATCCCTTTCATATATATACATTCTCATGTTTTCTTTTTCCACCTCTTCCTTCTCTTGTGCATTTTGAATGGTTAAATACAGTGCATTTGTGCAGGCTGCATGGAGAAAGATTCCATATCAGAAACACAATTAAGTCTCCAGTATCTGTCTGACTCACTGGGGTATCGTGATATGATTTTGTTAAACTCTTTACAGTACACTGAAAATATGTAGTGCCTGATCTACATAAAGTCCTGCAAGCATCATGGATGGGGAGAGCGCATTCCTTGAAGTATTGCACTTTGAATCTCTTAAGTGTTTAAAATCTGAGTGCAGCTAACTTCAGAATATCTTGAAACGTGCTTCGGGAAGGACCAGCACTTGTTCCCACAGTATCGTTATGTTGTGCTTCAGCAGGAGCTTTAGAAGACCTGGCAAAAGTACAGAAATTTGGTTATTTTCTTCTTTAGAATCCTTCACTGCCTGCATTTTAATAACAACTAGAATGAAGCTTAAGTTCAGTGTAAAGACTTAACAAAGGATGTTCTGTTTAAAAAAAAAAAGAAAAAAAGGCATGTACTCCAGGGAGTACATTGGAGACTCACTTCTGAGAGTTCTTTAGTAGAGCATTTGCCTGGGGTATGTAAGTGAGGTGTCCTCCTGTCACTTTATGCAGTGACCTTTCTCATATGTTGGATGCTTAAAATTACAGTATTTTTTTTTTTAGCAAGTTCTAAGGCTGGAGCTTTCTGGGATTTAGTCTGGAACACTAAATTCAGCAAAGCCTTAGTCATTTGTTTGTGGAAGGGGAGGTTGAGCACATTTGGATAAGAGAATTTTCTCTATAATTAATGGGCATCAGGAAACATGACCCTGCCTAGATAAAAGGGAGTTCTGGATCATTAAGATTTAGATAATGGAAGGGGTTATATGTGAAAAGCAGTTGTCTGGGATCACAATAGCAAAAGAAAAATGGGATAGAAGAGTTTACTTTGTTTTCAGCTGTTTTAGAAAACATAAACACAGCATGCTTAGTAAAACTCTAGCAGCCACTATGTTTGGAAATTATGTAATAACTCCATATAGGCTGTAATGATATCCTGAAACCCTGTATTTAAACTAACCTGAATTACAATGAGAGATAAACAGAATATTTACCCATCCCTTATGAGCTGCTGCTGATATGTAAATTTATTCTTCTACTTTGCACAAATATACTTTTGAGCTACTGCTTAAACACTTCAAGGTCCTTAGCCAAACAGTTTTAATGATGCCTCCAATATTATGAAAGTGTGACATTTGATGAATGCCTTGTATAGTTGTGATATCGGGGAAAGTGTAAACAAAAAACGCACATCAAGTCATCGTGCAACACCTAGATAATTTATAATTTTACTGTTTATATCCATCTTGACATTTTTTATCTGCCAAAGGCAGGTTTCATTTGGAATCTTAATCTGAGATTTATTTGGTGGATCTGGAAATCATAGCTAGAGTTCCCACAGGAAATGGTCCATCTACCAACAGATTAAATGGCAGTCCTGCAGTTGTTAAGGGAGCTCTGCATTTAACACACATGCATACTCATTCAGTCAGCACTGTGGAGAAAAATTAAAGTAGTAACCCAGGTTTAGGAACAATGTAGCTAAAAAGTCCCATATTTGCTGAATGACAAAGGGTTATATAGCAGCATTTCATTTTATTATTCGTGCTTGAATTTCTTGTTTGCTTTGTTGAGTCTGCTGACGAATACTAATAAATGCCTGCAACAATCCAGACGAGAGATGCCTGGCAACAAAGCTATGCGGTGGACCTCCCTGATCTTCTCCAGTTCACAACCTGACCTTTTGAAAAATTGGCTGGGCTAAGCTGCAGAATTTGGGTGTAATGGTTATTGTTAACTCCAGCTTTAGGATTTATTAATTTGTGTGATCAAGACTTACCTATACTTCAAAGTTTCAAAAGACCAAACACAATCATCCATCCATTAGAACTAACATTGTGTTTCATCGAATCCCACTTAGTATCTGCCTAGAGATTCTACTGTTTTGATGCATTCAGAATATAAAAATGCTTTTTCAAATATGAGACCAATCCAGTGAAAATCTGTTGTCTTCTCAGAGAGTAATATTTTAAAATAACGATATGTTAATGAATTGCAAGCTGAGAGTGGAATGCCAAAGGAAATGTGTGATATTTACACATTAATAAATGCATCATGATTAACTGCAGGGACTACCAAAAATAACGATTGGCTGCATGTTTTAAGGATTTGGAAGCATTTTTCTACTTTAAATATTCACCGGTTTGTACGCAATTGCTGTTTAGATGCAAAATAGGACAGCAAAAGAGTTGATAAGAGACAGATGAAGGAAACATCATTACAAAAATAATCAGAATCCATGGAGAATTGTAAAAATTGCCTTTGCCAGAATAACTCCAACTGTTCTTAATCTCCCTCTCAATTTATTTTTTTATGAAGGGTGTTGCCAGTGTTCCACACAAGTACAGGTGAATAAAGAAGCATTCAAAGTAACACAGATGTCCCCCCTGCTTAAATTGCTAACACAGAATGAATTCACTGTTTTCTTTGGATTCCTCTAAGGAATTAAAAAATGAACCATTAAACTTCTGAGTTTTGTCTGTATTTTAGCTGACAACAACGTATTTTCAAGCCTCTTTTTCTGCATGTATATGTCATTGGATATACAGCATGCTAAGACTTTAATTCCAAATACAGTTTTTATTATTTTTATTTTTACTTCGTTTGCAGAGAATATTTTCAATAAAGTTGTAATAAGAATGCATTTGTTTCTTTGATGGTGATTTTGCACTTCATACTTAACTGTAGCCAACAGTCACGCATATGAATTGTATTAGTCTGTTAATCCGATTGACTTCTAAAGTAGTTTTAATTGTTCAGAAGTTTTCTGTATTAAAACTGTAGTCAACGTAAAAAAAAATAATAATCTGCCTACTATGGAAATTACAAGAAGTCTCTATATACTGTACACAGCATGTTTCTCTAATATAGAAATGTTGTAGTCTGTCATGTGAGTTAAGATCATCATCGTCCTGAAGGCATGTGGAAGGATACCAACCTAATTAGTTGAAATAAGTCTTAATCTTTTGGTTGTGTAAGCATTACTTTATCATTCATAAGTAAAAGTGGTACTTTTTTCTTGGAGTCCATTTGAAATTCTTTGCATTTCATAGTATTCAAGCTGCCTTAAGCCTCTCTAACAGAAGAGAAAAGAATTCCAGGTCTCTGAGGAGGAGAAAAGAGCAAGGGCCACCAGTGAGGTAGCACTTCCTCAACGATACAGCACAAAATGGTGCCTTGAACCTCAGCAGTTCTATTTCTGCCATGGCTTTTGTGTGCCTCAATCTTCCTCACTTTAAAATGACTGTCACAGTGCTTATGTATCCTTTCTACAATATCTTGAGAAAATGTTTTTTTCAAGGTTTATTTCAATAAACCTTTGTCATTTGTTTCTTATAGTAAGAGCACATAGCCTATCTCAGTAAGAGTTGCCTCATCCTTTTTCCTTGAGCCATGGTGCTCTCTGCACAACCAACAGCTACAATTGTTGGGGGCACTGAGCATACAGTGCATTTATGTGGTGATTTCCTCTTCATAAGTGCCAAGGCCTTGGCACTTCTTGCGTGTGACATTTTGGCTAGGCAGAGTACTGAGAAATAAAAGGAATTAGCTTTGTAATACAAAACTATTCAGAGCTCAGTCTTCACATGTTATCAGGTTTCCTGTGACTGCCATTCTGTCTTGCTGCACAAGTGATTTAGTGAGATCTTTGAGTCCTACAGAATAATCATCTTAAGTTTGCCTAGTTTTTTTTTTAAACACTAGGAAAAGTGTGTCATAAAAGGTCAACCATTTACTCATAGTTGTAAGTTATTGGTTCTCAGCAGACTACACTGCACTGAAGGGGGCTAAGTAACTCTAACATAAATAAATCTGTAGTAAACCCAAAGGTGACTAAAGCAGCACGTTTGTTTGGTTGTTTCTTTTCGAAGAAAATGTATCTTGACCTTGTGCATTTTGTACGGAGCTTTTGTAATCGTTTTCCAGAAACAGAAATTACTCTCTTCTTGAAAATGAGTACTGCATCTTTTCTTGGCTTTAATTCTGAAAACAAGCTTACAGATTGTGGAAAAGATAACATTGTGAGCAAAAAGTTGAATATAATAGAACACTCTTTGAGATACGCTTGCAAATTATACGTTTTCTGTTTGTGTCAATTTCAACAGAAATGAAAAAGGAAATAACAGACACTCTGAAAATGCGTAGATCCTAGCCTGACTTTTTTTCCATTTATGCCAAGCAATAGGATGAGATTTCTTCCACCAGACTTATTTTCTTTCTTTGCGTATTTTATGCCAATAAAATCCTTTAATTTTGTATTTCCCACTCATTTTCAGGATTTGTGCCTTTTAATCATTCATTATGGGATGGACTGTGCAGTCATCCCAGCCTTTCACAGGCACACTGTTTGGCAGAAGTTGCAGCAGTTACTACAGCTGAGTGAATGAACGTTCCTTTTTGACAGAAAGGCTGAGCTGTCATATTCAGCTTGTGAAGGAATATTCAGACATAGTACTGATTTAATTTGCATGGCTTGAAAAGTTGGTGATTGTTAGGTTAAAGTTTTTAATTGGAATTAAATATAGATTTTTATTTATTTTTATATATTATTTATATCTAAGAATTCAAGTTGTGACATTAGATTTGAATTTAAGATGATTCCATAAACCATTTTTCATATGAAGCTATTAGAAATGGCTTTTTGTTAAAGCAACAACTGTCTTGTCCCAACATCTTGTTTATACATTTGCAAGTGTGCGTGCATTGTCATACACACATGCCCAAAAATTACTTTTTCAGAAATTTGTTGATGTACAGAACCTCTAGATGATTGGAAACTCAATAATGAAGACCAGTTAGTCTAGCAACAAAAAGAAAAAGGTGATGAAGCTTGTGTAATTCTCTGACACACCTGACAGTTATTGCTGGAGTTTGAGGTAGATGGATGGTCTGAAGGCAGGAATAAGAAGAAATATTTTTAAATTATAGTAAGCGTGTCCTTATTAGTTTGTTAACCAGTGAATTTTAGAGGGGTTCAGTCACTGAGGTTGTAGTCAGTTCTTCAAATGCAGCACCATGTTTTGTTCAGCATTTTTCCCTAAATGTGCATGGCTTATTCTCCTCCTCCCTGGTTTTTTCTCCCTTTCCTATTCTATCTCTTACTGCCATCCCTCTAGGGTTCGTTCATGCAGTCTTCTGCAGGCAGACAAAAATGCACTTTATTTGTGCTACATACTGGCGTAAAACAAATACTTGGAAGCTATAAGTAGTGAGCAATAACTGTTGCTGCACTTGAAGCTGGTTTGGAGCACCCGCAAGTGCGTCTGATGTCCACATAATCAACTGCAGGGCAGATTTGTAGCCAACCATAGATTTTGCAGTTCTGTGTGCATGTTCTGATTTTTGTTGTTGTTGCTGCTGTTTTCTTTCTTTATTCTGGTTCCTCAGAGACCCCTTGCAAAGCTCTGATCAGCTCAGAGCAGTTTGGTTGATGGGGTGCTGAAAATGGGAAAACAGGCGCCCAGCTTCTGCTGGGTGGTGGGATGGTGAATGCAGTGAGCTGTGCACAAGGGAGGCCACTGGCTCCTTGGCTTTTGCAGGCAAAGCTCTGCCTTCTGTTAACATCTTCAGTGCTTCTTTATGTATTATCAGTTTCCATACTATAGGATTCTCTAATGCTCTACTTTCACCTCTCTCAGTGCCAATCTCCATTTTCCGAGACAAAGCTCTGTGAAATAGTGGCTGCCTTCCAACTGTGTTAGGTTTAATGTTTATACTTGACTTTTTAACCACACCCAGCTTAACAGCATTGAATCCTGTTTTACCTTTACTATTTCAAGCCATGACAGCATTATCTTCCTCCTACTTCCCTCACAATCAATTCCCAGCTTTAATTCTAGTGTCTTTATATTCCTTCTTCCTAACATTTGCCTTTCTTTTCCTCAATGTGAATGAGCTATTCATTCAAGATAAATACATAAAACAGATCAGCTGTTCAGCTTCTCCCTATAGTGAAATATTAATCCTGGCTTGAACTTATTCTATTCTATATGGAAAATAAGTTGTTTAGTATACTCAAGAACCAGAATCAATGGTGGTGATACCACTTAATGAAAACTATAATATTTTTTCTGAAGCTTGCAACGCTGTTGTATGCTTTCTCTGATATTCCTTGCGCAGCCTGATTATTGCAAATGCTACTTACTCCCCAGTGTGTCTCTGCAGCATTGGTAATTAGTGCATAATACAATTTGCAGGAGGCATAAAGAAAAGCACTGAAATGCATTGATTAACATTGCTTGGCTTAGAGGGAAGACAAGAATCTGCCATGTACCAAAGCCTAAATTATTTGGGGTGGGGAGCAGTGTGCTGTAGGTCACGGACTAAATACAGAAGTGATTTTTCAAATAGAAAATTCCCTGTTCCCAGTGATCTGACAGTGTTCAAAATGTCTCCCCCAAAACATTCTACCAACAGATTTAGCATGTTGACCAAAAAATAAAATAAAATTGCTGTTTTATTAAACGAGTGAAAAAATTTCTAACCCTAATGCCCTTGAGTGCTTCTGATTCTGAGTGGAGGAGGCTGCTGTTGTCTTCTCTTTTATAATGCCAGCAGGAGGAAAGACAGCTCCTCTGTGTTTCATCTAATGTTTCCAGGAATGCCACTTGCAGGCTTGCTGTATGCTGCTCAGTCTTACCCATGCACTTGAAGGAACTGAATCTAGATGAAAAGATGTGCAGCAAATGTAAATTGCTTAAAAAAGCAGCATTAGCAGCAATAAATGCCATAACATGTCTAGTCTCAAGCTGAATTTTGGGGTCTAGACTAAGTGGATTGAAAACTAACTGAACATCTGTGCCCAGGGGGTAGCGGTCACTTGGAGGTAGTCACTAGTGATGTATTCCCAGAGTCAAAAACACATGCTGTCCTGTACACCTTCATTAATGACCTGGATGATAGGGCGAAACAAGATTGCTGAAAATGCAAAACTAGGAAAAATGCACCAGAGGTGCATTCAGAGCTGCCACTCAGAGGAATCTTGACAGACTGGAGAACTGGGTGGAGAAAATTTTCAGCAATGAGAAATGTGAAGCCCTGCAACTGCGACTGGGCAGGGCTAAAGTCATCCATGTGCTGGGGGCAAACCGGCTAGAAAGGATCTCTGTAGAAAGGGACAGAGATCCTAGTGGAGAGTAAGTTAAGTGTGAGCCAGGATTGCACCCTTTATGGCAAGGATAGCTGAACAGCATTAGGAAGAATGTTGCTAGCTGATCTAGGGAGGATAATCCATCTTCTCTGCTCACCACTGATGAGGTCACATCCAGAGTGTCAGGTCCAGTTCTGAGCTCCTCAGTACAAGAAAGAGATGGACTTACAAGTGCAGCAAAGGGCCATAAGGATGATTGAGAGACTGGACATGCTGTAGCATCTTATGTATGAGGAGAGGCTGAGAGTGCTGAAACAGAGCTTGCAGAAGGGAAGGCTAAGGGTAGGGGGAATGAAGAATCTTATCAGTTTGTATAAATATCTGATGGGAAGGAATGAAGAAGCAGACAGATTCTTCTTGGTAGTGCCTGTTGACACGAGAAGAGGCAATGAGCACAAATTAAAACGTATGGAAATCCCATCTGAATACAAGGAAAGAGGTGGAGTTAGGTTTTCTGTTGTTTTTACTATGACAGTGATCAAACGTTGTAACAGATTGCCTAGAAAGATTGTGGAGTCTCCCTCCTTGGAGATCTTCAAAAGCTGCCTGGACGTGGTCCTGGGCATCCTGCTCTGGGTGTCCGTGCTTGGGCAGGAGTTGGACTGTATGAACACAGAGGTCCTGTCAGCTGCAATGATTCTATGGACTCTTAAAGTCCTGGCGCTGAAAGCAGCAAATTTGAGAAATGCGAAAAGAGGAAAAATTGCTTTGTTGGTTATTCTCATGTTAAAGAAATAGAATCCCTTTTTTGATTTGTCCCAGTGTAACTGTGGTAGCTAATGTCATTTAATATCTTTGTTGTTTTGGAGTAAGAAGGTATTTTCTTCAACTCTTCTATGTGCTACTAGTGAAAGAAGGATAACGCCTAAACTAGGAGCAAAGCTTTATGGCAATTCCGTCACTGCTTATTGCAACAGATACATTGTGCTTGAAGGGAATGCAACACACTTCGCGTAAGAAATATATATGGTTTATAGAAGGTGTTGATGCCCAAAGGAGAAGGGAAGAAAAAGTTGTTAAGGCAGCTGAAGCACTGCACTTCTCCTTCAGAGTGTGAGAGCATAATTTGCAACATTTTATATTTAAATATATACATACATACATACAGATCACTGCCTTTGAAAGGGGAGAAATGGACAGGGTATGTGTATGACTGGCAGTTCTTCATATTATAAATCAAATGGGAAACACAACCAAGTTTATGCCTCCCCATAAAAGGCTTTGCAAGTATTAAAATTCAGACTTGGTTGTTTTTCATATAGTACCAACTGGAAAGGATTCGGAATTTTGCCATTTCTAAGTTGGAATAGGTTCTTAGCAGTGGATTTTTAAATGTCTGTTTCTTTAGACATCATTCATGCTGTAAGGAGGAGCAATAGGTTGAAACGTAGCTGGACTTTAAAGGGATCTCTGCTCACAAGTCTGCAAGATTTTAAGCCAGTGAACAACAGTGTGCATTTGCTTAGAATCCAGGTGGCTATGCTCGATTTCAGCTTTAGCTGCAAAAGAATCTGATATGAGGAACACATTTCAATCACAGTACTGGAAGCAGTGTTAGATTAATGGGCGTTTTGTCAAGTTACGGTCCCCTCATGTTTCTTACTAAGAAACAAGGGTTCTGCTGCACTGTTGGCTGTTATTCCTCTAGTATGAAAATCAGTGGTGGTAGTTTAGCGGGGAGAGTGGATTCAAGGGAACTTGTACTGAGGTAGATCAGGAGAACATGAATGAGCCATGAGTATGAAAACTTTTCCAAAGGATGGTAATGCACAGCTTTTTGTAGAGGCTTGTTAAACCGACTCCAGTCAATCCATAAGAACCCATCCCTTTATGCTCTCAGGATGTTGCCTGTGCCATCACCTGTGCCTTTCCTTCTTCATGGAAGGAAGAATCTATTGCAGCAGATTTTACAGACATGCTTCAGTATTTTTTACTTAGAATCTGTGCTTTTTTATATGCAGTGTGACACCTTGATGCTGATTGATGTGTATTTTCAGGCTATTTGTAGATGACTGCTAGTGTCAGTTCTTATTATTTTTGAGGAGTCAGTTCTTATTTTTTTGAGGAGGAAGTAATAAGTTGGATCAAAGAATATTTAATGTACAATTTATCCAAAATGATTGGAAATGCTAACTTTATTAAATAAGCAAAAGCTCCACTGTGTGTTCTCTACTTGAGAAAAATACATGCACTTTTTTTCCATTTTCAGCTATTTTAGACTTCTTCCTCATCATTTTTTAATATAGTTCTATAATTAAAACTTGTTCTTGCTTTATGAAAGAATATTCTTGGTATGTAGATTCTCCTTTCATTTAAATACCTTGATATCAGAAATATGTCCTAAAAATATTTAATAGCCAGGCTTAGGAGAACTACCTATCATACTCAACATTATAATCAGATAATTTTTCCCTTTGACACAATTTGTGCTTTGCATTCTTTGGGGTCTTCAGTTATATGAGCCTGTAGCTTACGTTCTCCAGGAGCAAGCAATAGGACCTTGAATTTTTTGTTGCTAATTTCAACTTGTCAATACTCCTTTTTTAACCAAAATGCATTTGAAAAAGACCTCAGTGTAAATAATGTAGACTGCAGTCCACAACCTGAAAATTCACCTGTTTAGAGCAGAAATCATCATGCTGCACTAGGGTAGAGATGATTTTTTTACAAAAGATAGGCAGATGATTTGCAAGGATCAGTGTTATATTAAGCAGTCATTGAAGGGGAAGCGGGACTGGGAAATGGTAGTGAATTTTTCAGATTTGCATGAGAAAAATCCAGTAAATAGGTAGTAGCCCCTACATCAGTGCTCAAAGTAGCTCAGTGCTTGTTCCTTAGTGGGATGAAGAAGCTGTGAATAGGGAACCAGAGTTCTTTCTCCCTTCTGCTGCAACGAAGAATGTGCAAGCCATTTTCGAATGATAAACCTGGAGTTTGTGCTTCTCTCTCCAAATAAAAAAAAAAAAGCATTTACTTCTATTTCCAATTAGAAACACACATCCTGGGACAGAAAATTTCAGAAGACTTCTGTGCAGAATTTCAGTTTCATCCAAACTCCTCAAAAAAACCAGAATTGTTCATACAAGCAGAAGATGAAGCACTGAAACTTTCAGATCTGTCAATAACCAGTCAAAGAAGAAGACCTCCAAATGCGTGTGCTAATTTTAATTCCAGTCCTGGAGAATCAAGGTAAAAATCCCTAAATATATTTTTTTCTAGATTCATAATACAGACATGTAGCTATAATTTTTGGATAAAGACTGGGAAGTTTAGTTCCTAGCTGAGAATCAGTAAGTCTGCTTTTTACTTAGACTAGGAAATCCCAGTTTGTCTAAGCATTGTGTATTAGTGGATAACTTATATGAATAACTGCGGTCACCATATCTGTCCTTCTTTCCTGCTGGAATGCAGCATTTCACCAGTGTCTTCTCCAGCACTGATACAAAATGTGATCATGGTAGTGGCTTATCTGGCACACTGTAGGTATTTCAGTTAGTTGTGATCTCTTTAGGGAATTTAAAAAATGCATATTGTAAAGATTTAGAAAAGGTGACCTAAAATCTAGCAGTACCTGTGGCTTTACGCCGTAAGTCCAGTTTGCCCTAAGTATGATGAGTGATTAGATAGCATAAGCTGGGAAGCAGAAATGACTTGGAGTGAAATCTAGGTGAAGTCGGAAGAGTAAAGATGGGGAGCTGTAATATTTTGTAGGCAGAGTCTGTGACAGGAATCTGAATGGCAAATATGGTTGAAGAGTGGAATACAAAATCTGAAGATTTTATTTTTTCATTAACATCTGTACTCAACTATTGCCCTGGATTGCAATCTTAAGAAACATACACACTCATGCTATATGTGATGTAGTGTATGTAGGTACACACAGCTGACTATGGAACATTATCAGTTTTGACTGACTGAGGCAGTCTGAAGCCTAAATCTTCGCTGAGACTTACAGAGTTACTTTTCAAAATAAGATCAAGCCTGCAGAGCCCTGTAACCTGCTTTTGAATACAGAAGTCTACTCTAGCTCCTCACCTGTCTGGCAAAGATTCTACACCTGTTTTTGTTATTGTCAGTATGATCCAGTGGGAACTCATTGGACTAAAATTAATCCGTAGTACTTTTCCATCTGGCTTGTTGCTTTTATTTATTTATTTGCATAAAGCCTGAGATATGCTGTTTGGATAACACATCCTGCTCTAAAGGCCAAATATATTTGAATGCTCAAGTAAAGCCCACCACAGTCAGCCAGTTTGTTGTTCCTGCCCTCCCCAGTTCAACTCACACTGGCAGTCAGACTGGTCTTAAACGTTGAGATTAACCTCCCACAGCAGTCTGTGTTGAACCATCTTACCTGTGTGTAGGACCCTAAAGCTATAGGCCAAGACCTTATTGTGATAGTTATTATATAAACTACACAAAATTTGTCCTTTCCCAAACACTTTGCAGTTAGAATATACGATGAGAAAATATCTTCATACAAACAGACCCAGGAAATGTTGAGTCAATTTTGATTTGCATTATAGGTGATGGTCTTAGTACACCGTCAAAGTGACTCATCAAGTTTTCTGTTAAACATCAGGACAAAAAAATTGAAGGCGGAACTGAAATATGGGGATGAGGTATATTCACAGTTCTTCATAACAGACATCTCCTGAACATGGAAAATGCACAAAAAAAGCTTGATGTTTGTAATGACTAGCTAATAGACACCAGAGCCATTTATCACTTGCAGTCCAAAACAATACTGAACAAAAATGAAATTAATTAGTCAGAGCAAAGACAAAATAAGCTTTGAAGAATCTTGAAAATGAACATAGCAGCTTAAGCATCCTTCCATTTCATTTAAATTATAGTGTAGTACACTAAGCAAGTTTTCTTTTTTTTTTTTTCACGTAAAACTCTGTATTGTCTACGTTGGAAGTGCTTTGGGCTGCATTGTAGTTTACCTTCAGAGTACAGATCTTAAATTTCTTCTTAAAAAATCATAGAAAAAATCCAATGAAAGCAGATGAAGAAGGGGGTAGCTGGGTACAAACAAGTATTTACTGATATGGATGACTCTTTGGAGTCAAAGGCAGATATTCTTTCCTTTCTAGGATGGGAATTATGCATGCAAGTGATATAAAGCAATTAATGTATACAGTAGAAATACGAGTTCAGAAGGTACAGATTTTCTGTGGCTACTTCTTATGACTGATCGCCCCTTCTAATCTGTGAATCCATTTATTTTGCTCCCCATCCAGAAGTGAGATCTGGGTTAGCTATAACTATCAAGGGATAACCCGGTAGTTTTATTAAAGTCTTGAGATGGATTTTTTTTCTAGCCATCTTTGCATTGCTGTTTCTGAAGCTTGCAGTTTAATGTCATTTGCAGAGTGAAAAATGTTTTACAGTCAGTTTGGGATTTTGTATTTGCTACTAGCACAACAGTGAGTGTATCCATTGATAGAAAAATCATTGTTACGAGGCTTCAATAACTAAATCCATCATTATTTCTTACACAAATACCTAACTGAATCTTTTCTCATTTTTCTCTATCTCTGAATAAAGTAATGTTAGAACTCCATGGGTGGTATACTGTATGGAATTTCTGTCATCAAATATAATATTTGGAATAGCACCATAATTTTCTTGGAGACAAACTTCTAGATCTCATCTTCCAGATATCCTAATTTCACTTCACGTGGAATTGTCCATCCTCCTGAAGAATTTGATTGCTTTTAATCTGAACATCAGTTAGATCCCCAAATGTTTTGGCACTTTGTTCCTCCATGTTAAGCCTCAATTTTTAATATTTGCTTCTTGTAAGCATTTTCTGTTTGTAGGCTTCTTAGCCATTCATCAGTTTTATGCATTAGCACTGTAATATATTTGCTTTTTATTTTCATATTTACAGATTTTCTTTTATAGATACGGGTTTAAGAAGTGACAGAAAGACATTCCTGTTAGTGCTACTTAACATATTTGCAATAGTTAACAATTTTTGTTAATTTATTTCTGCATATTTTTTTGGTTGGGAGAAATGTTACTTGCATTACTTCTTTTTTTTCCCCTCCTATCAATAGCGCTGTAGAAAGAAAGGCTGGCAGGATACATCCTGAATTTATATCTTCATGGGAAGATGCCACAAATTTTGGTGGAAAGACAGAAACTTCATTCCTCTTAAAAGAATTGGACACTCTGAGGGCCAAAAATAAAAAGGTAAAATTGAGATATTCCGATCATAGAATTTACTATTTTATGGTTGTCTTATAAAACATGTATTTTAACCTGTTCCTAATTTAGTTTTGCTGTTTAAGTGCCCCAAACAATAGCTTTCTAGTCATTTTGGGTTCTTATTACCTGTTTTAACAACTGCTTCTCTGGAATTAAAAAATCTTTCATCCTACTCTTTGACCTTTTTAATTGATGACATAGGTTCCTGCATCATGGATAAAATACCCACTGACGTTAACGGAAAAGTTTTCATTGGCTTGAAAAAGCTTGTGGATTGGAGTCTCCATATGAAAAATATTTAGTATGTGTGGAACTATTTACAGTAGAACAGTTTGTAGCGATGACTGTCATGCTATTCATGTTACCAGAAGAGATTATGTGTTTTACGAATGTTATTCGAGTGTGTTTTGCTTCTGCTACACCCTTGTCTCTCTTGTACTTCTGATGTAATGAAGACAGGACTGTAGCTTCTCTAATATAATAATAGTGTGGTTCAAATGATGAAACTGTCATAGTTAAAATTTGAAACATTCTGGAATGCACTTGGTCTTTTTCATTAAACACTCCATCCCTGATCTGAGATGGCGAAAGCATTTCATGACAAGTTTTTCAGCTGTTGAATGCAAAAAGGGACCCAAACCAAAGCCAGTGTTTCATGAGCAGAATCTGGAGCTAATACTTCTGTACTTGAGGTCCATATAATGAACATGTCTTTATACCTGTATATTGAGGGAAGGAAAATTCCATAGTACTTATACACTGCGTTGCTTCTGTCATTACTATCAGTTGCATGCACCTCAACAACAGGAAAGTCTATAATCTTTCCATTAAATGGTCCCCAGTGCCAGGACAAGAGGCAATGGAAATAAACTGGAAAAAAGGAGTTTTTGTCTAATCAGGAAGCACTTAGTTAATGTGCAGGTGGCTGAGCACTGGCACAGGCTGTCCAGAGAGACTGTGAAGTCTCCTCCTTGGAGATCTTCAAAAGCTGCCTGGACATGGTTCTGGGCATCCTGCTCTGGGTGTCCTTGCTGGAGCAGGGGTTGGGCCGGATGGACCCAGAGGTCCCTGTCAACCTCAACCATCCTGCAATTCTGTGAAATGTCATTTAATATTCAATGGTAAGCTCAGACATCTCTCCAAAAACAGAGCCAATGAATTCGCAATTAAAAGACCTCAGCGTATGAAAGAATAGCAGTTTCCTATCAAGTGATGCACACGGAAAATGACACATTGCCAGCACAGACTCTTCAGACATATGTCAGTACTCTTGATAGGAAATATACTACTCATGCAGATGTCACCTGCATTATATTCCACGTAACTCTGAACTTCCTTAGTAAGGACCGCAGATAGTGATGTTTGAAGAGGCAATTCCCAAGTGAAAATAATGGCACACACATTCCTGCTTTTCTCAGAGAGCAAGTTAGGACGATTGATCTAAAATATATAAATAAATAAATTTGTCCTTTAAATAAATAAATACAATAAATTGAACACCTAGTGTTTTTATTTTGGTGGCAGGAGAACTATTATTTAATATTTTGTTACACTAATTGACAGTTTCTGCTAGATAAGAATCTTACTGTCCACTTGTTCAATTCAGCTTCAAGATGAACTGTCAGAAAAGGACAAGGAGTTGAAGACAATAAAACTGGACTTAGAACTGCAAGAGAGAGCTACAGAAGCTAAGATTGCAGAAAAGATTGCAGGTACGGTAGGGAAGCGTTTAACAGATGGCTATATGGCTCATACAGTACCCGCTGTTGCTATATGACGTGGCCTAGTGAATGTTAGCTTTATTTGCTAAAGGAGGGAAGATTTGACTTTTTTTTGTGTGTGTGGCTGTTTAGAGTTGCTTAGAAAATAGGTGGCTTTAACATCCTGGTACTGGTATTAGCAGGAGCTTTACCTGTATTCATACTGATTTGGGCATTAAATGCATTGTTAACACCATGTCAATCCAATCACAAAAAGGTTGTTTGTTTTGTTGGAAGGTCCTGAACAAACAAGGGGAAATAATGATTACCAGTGCCTCTACCTTTCAACCAGCAGTTCAAATACCATTTATTGTTTTAGCTCATTCAGAGCAATACTACCCCTCTCTCGGTATATGGAGGTAGTCACACGTTCACCTCAGCTAGAGACCTGCACTTTTCTTGAAAAAATCTATTCTTCTGGTAGTTAATGATTTTCATCTGATGATGGTATGTTTCCAGTGAGTGAAGTTTACACAAATAGTCAAAATGAAAGGTTTTTAAGCTTTTATTTGAGAGTGAATACATGCTTATATTTGATCTTAAGCAAACAGAAGATGAGCGTGTGAAAAGTGACAATGTGTATAGTATACCCAGTGGATAAAAAAATACCCTGAGGTTTTCTTCCAGGTGTTTCAAATAAATTAATGAGAGTACTTTTATAAATTAACCGTATAATTTGTTCATAAATACAGTGTAGACTAGGTAACATTGCATCCTTGTGGACCACAGGCACTTCAAATAATACTGTTAGTACTAATACCTGTCCCCAAAATATTAGTACTGGAGGAAGGAGTAACTATCTGCAGGAAAACTGAGCTGAAAAAACAGATGGCTGTCTTTACACTTAATGTGAAACTCTTGAGAGTAAGTTAGTCAGTCTGTGTATATTGCAGGTAGAAGAGAATTGCTAAATTTTCTGTGGTGGAGGATGGGAAAGGAGAAACTAGATACTAGGAGACAAGTTTAATTGAAATACAGGCATAATTTTACTCTTCCTTCATCTTAAATAAACTGTTTTCTATATTTTCAGAAGACAAAAAAAGTCTGCACTGCATATCATAGTTATATCTGTCAGCCGAATGCCAATGCAAATTCTTTGGGTTGAATTCTAATTTTGTGTTTGTTTTTGGATATTTGCACAGTGTTTTACCTCTGTACCTATAACAGAAGTATTCTATTTGATATAGGTGTTCATTGCTCCTTAAAACCTGGAAAGAAATAGCATTTTGACACACATGTATTTAGTTTCCCTGTTATGGATACAACTGAAACACTTGTTACTGAGTTGTTTTCTCCTGCATTACTGTTTAAACTTTCTGTTTATGTCCTAAGCATGGTATTCCCTCCAAAGCAGCAAGGCATGAATTTGGACAGAATAATTAACATAGTTGTTCCAATTAAAGAATAGTAAGCCAAGTTTTAATGAAAGCAGCAGAACGTAATAAGGACGGTCTTTAAAAAGATAACCTTTATGCTCCTTTTACTAGCTCAGGAAGTATAAAATTATTTATATGCTGTGAGAGACTAAGAGGCTCCTTAGTACTTAAGCTGTTTGCAAAAAAAAGGTAAAATAAATAAGAAGCCTTGTTAATATCATTTTGTGCTTCCCATTTTACTGTTCTAAGAATCTTATGAAGTTAGAATAAACATTTTGAAATCTGGAATGATGTGAACCAAACTGAGTTTGTGGAGATCTATACGTGTCTCTCATAAGAGCCTTGAGGAGAATTCTAATGGACATGCAGAACCTAATAAAGAAGACTCAGTATGTTTCAGGAAAAACTTTTTCCCCTTGTTTTAAGTCCTTTGAGGAAAGGAGAACACATGCTGCTGTGATTTCATGTCACTAGTTAATGTTTAATTACTGCAGTGTATAACACATGGTGGAGTGAAGCTTGTAAATATGGGTGTTTGCATTTTTATTATTACTTTGTACTGACTTTATGATAAGAAAATGACTCCACAAAATTATATTGTAAAAAACATCAGAAAGGTACACCATAAAATGTTATCTACTTTGAGGAATATTACAATTCTATTTTTAAATGGAACTCTCTAATTGATGGGTTTTACCTAAACAAGCCCTCTGGCAAGAACAGAAAAGCTGAAGACAAAGGCCATTTTAAAATTATACTACAACGGTCTTCAGAAACAAATAACCCAAAGCTTGTCATTTCATGATTTTTACTTTGTTCAGAGAAAGACTTGAAGAGGAAAAGTTTAAATTTGTGAAATGGCTTGTTAAAAAAAAAAATTATAGAATAAAGGCAGAAGAGAAACATGATGAAAGAGAATGCTTACTATTTGCAATGAATGGCTTATTTTCAGGAGAGTTTTATTTTAAAATTTCACTAGCCTAGAGTTCACAGTTCACGAAGGAATTCACAGTTCTGATTGCAGTTTCTTAACCATTAGAGACTATTGTGTCTAGTGGTCATGGTTGCCACAGGTTAGTACTGTTTTGTCAGTATCCTTCTGTTAGATTTCCTCTCACATAAGCCAGTGTCAGAAGGTACAGTTATCCTCCCTACCTATCTTGAAGAGAAGAAAAAGAGGAGGCAGCAACACTGTAAAAATCAAGGGAAGAGCACCTCATAAAAGAACAGAGACTATGATAATGTAAAGGAAAAAAGGCAACACCAAATGTGAACTTCACATGAAGAACAGAAAAGGAAATCTTGAAATATTGGACTGCAGAACTTTCATTTGTTGGACAGAAAAGTGAATGGGTGCCCTCTGTGGGAGGGGAAAGGGAGGAGGACTATACATCCTCAGAGGACAGACTGGAAGGTAAGGATGGAGGTGTTGCAAAGAAGTCTTCAAAAGAGCCAGCAGAGAAAAACAGATCTCACTTTGAGCAGATATAATAAATGACTTCATTTTCAACAAACAAGAATTATGTGGGGCATATATAGAACTTTTTAGAGGAAAGAGCTGGTTGTGTGTAAGTGACAGTTGTTGAACACAGTGGTAGCATCTGCAGACTTGGAAAACTATCAAAGCTCTGAACTTCTGACAGTTACTTTCACCATTACTGTAACAAGATATACCATAGTTGGCAGCAGAGCCTTGGCTCTTTGCATGCTTATGTTGCTACCTCGTTGCTATATATTCAGACTAAGAATAATTCTGAAGGAAAATATGATCAGAAATATTTTGTCTCAAGTCTTTCTGTAACAAGGACTATTCTGTTTGTCTGTGTTTGCTTGCCTTTTTTACCAATATCTGATAGTAATGTTACCAAAATCTAATACTATTCTTAGTCAGAGTCAACTCAGCAGGCAGAAATGGATTGACTTCAGACTGCTGGGTCTGTTAGGTGTTGCATGCCACATTTAAATACCTGAAAATTGCATTAGTGTTCAGCAGATGCTCTCTGAAAGACCGCAGCAATGATAGGAAGTATAGTGTGGGGGGAAAAAAGGCAAGTAGTACTTCTAATACTGTTGTTTCTGTTATACAACTCTCAGCAATATACCAGTAATGAATTTCTTGTTGTCAGGTCGGTTTGTACTAAAATGTGGACAATTGACATTTGTGATATTTTGGAATTCTTGAATATGTTGTGGGAATATTCATGAGTGTTATTTAGTGTTTCCTGAAATAATTTGAAAAATAATTAATGAATGCATATGCAATAGTTTTAATAGCAAAAATGAAAGCAAATATCCAAATGGCTATTATCTTAAAGTTTGATGTAATATCCCATAAAGTAAGAGGAAGTAAGTAATCTTGCCAGTAATAAACTTGGGGTGGCACTAACTTCCAGCACAGAAGTATTTTCCATTTCTTCAAAGCTCAATTTAAAGTCCCTTTTTAGATGTTATTTTTCTTTCTTGCATGTCATCCATTAAAGATTAGCTGTGGAAGGCTGGAGCATGGAGAGATTATGAATGACAGAACAACTCCTGCAGAATAATAATCAGTTTTTGGTATTTAATGCTGTTTGACTTTTGCAGACACATTTCTTATTAACCTTTGGTACAAACAGAAATCCAGGTTCCTGATATCTCATGGAGAAGATGAATTCATGATCCTCTTCCAATTAAACTGAAATAAGGCCAATATTGGGCTTTAGCCAAAGGAACTCAATAGTTCCCCAACCCTTGTGTTTATAAACCTAAATATGAATAACATTTTATAGTTTAAGTAGGTAATTCATGTACTTCCCTAACTCATTTTTTGTGGATAATTCATTTCTATATGTAGTTGTACAATTTTGAGCTTTTTTTGGTTCTATTCATGCCTCTTTATGCAAAGCTACTTCCTGAATATTTTTTTCAAAATATTTACTGATAAATAGCATAATTTTGAAAGTACTTGTAGGATTTGAATCCTCTGTATGGGAAGGCCTATCTATCTAAAGGACGGAAAAAAAAAAGAAAAAGGAAAGAAAAACTCACTAGCAAGGTGCGAGCATTGTGAGAACATCTTAGTTTTTGACAGCTTAGTTTGAAACAATTTAAATTTACCTTCAAATTATCAGAAACATCAACTGTCAAAAGCATCGCATGCAGCTATTTGGTGATATGAGTGAATAGGATAAAAAAAAAATTAAGCTATTTATGGGATAGAGTTTTTACATAAAAACCAAGCCAGTATCTTTGAGTGATTAGTCTGGGCCTTTTCTCTTCCCCACTGTATGGTGCTAGACGAACATAAAGGATTGGGGATTATTCAAGAATATAAATTTCTGCAAATATCCTACTTCTTGGGATATTACAGAAACTTTTCTTTAACCTATCAAAGTATAACTTGCAAATGTCAATGCAATATTTATATATTTCCACCTAAAGTAAATATTCGGACATCAGCAATTATCCACTGAAAAAAAGTTTAATAGCGTTATTGTTTGAGTTTTGAAGTCCGCTGTGTTTTGTGTACTAGAAGCAGAGGCTTAAGTGTTGTACAAGGATTGGCTTTCACAAGAACTGCCTTGGGGTCTGTGTATAATACTCTCTCCTATTCTTTCCCCACTTTATTTTTTTTTCAATTGAACTGGGATCTGAGTACTCAAAGAAAACCCTATACAGAGCTGCCACTAAGCAACTTTAGTCTTCTATTAAGAATACTATGTTTATAGCATTGGAAATGGAGGAGCAGATAAATGCTGTGAACTAAATACATACAACAAACACAAAGCAATAAAGAAGTCAGTGTGTTCTATCAGTGTTTGTTCAGATTGCTTTATCTATAAAGTCACATGTAGGTGTAAATGACTTGTAGTCTGTAATTCCTGGTATAGACCAGTAAAAACTCTTAAGCAGTTTTCCTGTGATCATCTTATCACTATTTTGCTTTTATTTTCAGTTATAGGTCATAACTGAAGGTAAATAAATAGTAGTTTTCAAAAAAAAAAAAAAAAAAAGCAACTTAAGTTATCTGTTTCATAATAGAACACTTCAGCACTATTTTTAAGTCAACAGTCAGCCCCAGATGTCGTGGTAGTTTGCCATTAACCTGAATGAGAACTGCATCAGGGCCTTAGGCTTTGAACATTTCTAGGGATTATCTTCATTTTGCAACATGTATGCGCAGAGACCAATTAGTGACACATTTTAAAGGCTTTCATAGCAGTGCAGTAAATCTGTTTTTCAGTTTATTCGGCTACGATAAGATTGACTTCTTATTTAAGAATTGTGAGCACAGTCATTAAATCGAGTAGGAAAAAAAGTCTCAGAGGATTTTGATTTCTGAAGTGAGTGAATAACAAACGCATATGTTTGTATTTCTGTAAGGAGATTGAGCATATATCCATATGGTTAAATAAAATGTAATAATATTGACCCATCTGGCAATGGCAAAGATATTTTCCAGGTCCTTCTGTGATTAGACAGACTGAGACCTGGTAATATAGGATAGGAATGGGATGGCTGGTGAAAAGGAAAAGGCAAGTATTTATTGTAACCCTTTTTGCCATTTATTTCCCTAATTCCTCACATCACCTAGCTGCTATTCAGAAATCCGAAGTGAAAGCACAACAACAAAAGTTCCTAAAAAGCATCATTTAAAACTCTCTGCAAGATAAATTTCACCTGACAATTCTTTCATGGAAGAAACAGCACAGGATAAACAAGAAGCTCATTACAGGAATCTTGCAATTATTTGGCCAGGCAAGTTGTTTCATGTTTCTACTTTTCCTTTATAATAATATACATCTCCAAAAGGTAGAAAAAATATTCTTTGCTTCATTTTTCTAGTGAATTCACCCTTCACTCCTGTGTAAGAGACGTATGCCTGTATGAGAAAGAAGTTGAATCATACAGCAAAAAGTGTGCCATAGTTACTTATGATTATTTCAAGTAATTCCTGAATATTTAAGATGTCCTGTGCCTTTTTTATAAACACATATAACCTGATATGTATTTCTTGTTTCTATAATGGTGGGAGTAACTAGGAAAATTACCTTGATTGTACCAGAATCAGTGCTAAAGAAAATCCCAACCCACTTAATTTTCAGCACTGACCTTGAATGCTATATCTTACAGTGCAGAATTTTGACATTTTGCTACAATATGTTGTTACTAACATTTATAATTATTATTAAAAACGTGCTCACCATGTCTTTTCCTTGAAAGTAGCTGATCACTGTAACTGGTGTTAGTTACAAAAGCAATTAGCAAAGTTCTATTTGTAGTATTCCATGGCTCACTTTGTTTTCATGTAATCCAGAGCAAAAATAATTATTACATCACATCAGTTAACATCAGACACTTTGCAAAGTCCAAAATAATATCATTATTTCTGTAAGCCTTAATAATCTTTAAAGTCAATTTTTATAGCGTTATAGTATTTACTGCATCTTCTGAGATGGTAACATGGGAAATGCTCTGATCTTTTTCTTATGTCTTGCCTGCATTCTTGTTTTTAAATTTATTCGAGTATACTTAAGCATTTTCTGCTGATGTAGATTTCTTGCCTCTCTTTTTTTTTTTTTTTTTGAAATTGTTATTATTTACATAGATGACCTCTGGGAAATCGGCAAACAGTTTTTTCCTGGGAGCTGTGCTTCCCTCCCTTCTCCCAAAGAAAAATTTGTTTGTTTGGAAAATTGTGAACGACTGTTTAAACTAGAATGGTTTCCCGCATGCATTCTCACTACTGCTGTATTTTAAAGGTAGTTTAAAAAGTGTAGAAGACAAGTTTGCCAAAGAATCAGGTTCAACTAAGAAAATATGTACACTGCTTTGACTCAGTAAACTCATACTCAGCATGGTTCATCTTCTTCATATTTACTTTTGCCCATATTAGAAAACAATTAGCTTACTAAACAAATTTGAGTATTTGGGAAGAAAAAATCTACTTTGAGTCTCTCTCATTTGACTAAGAATTACATGATATTTGATAAGCTTGTTTAAAAATGGACATATCCAAATATTATTGTAAACACCCATTGATTTGTTTTACCTGCAATATAAGTATTTTACTTAGTTGGCTTACATAGTAGCTAATAATATTTGTTAATGTAATTTAACTGCTGTGAACCTTTACTGAACAAATATTGAAATTTATACAAGTCAAAGAAAGAGAATCTCTAATGACTTTTGTAAAAGCTTCCATTTAATAGTTAAGGAGAAAAGTTTATATGACATACCAGATGCAATTAACAGTAGATTTTACATTTAATAAAAAGAAAGAAGCATATGTATTTGCTTTATTCATTCCATCATAATTTGCATTAGAGCTGTGGGTGTTTAATGAGCAAATTCCAGCTAAAATGCTATATTGATTTTCTAAGTGAACTTTGTAATAGCTATCTACCTTACAAAAGCTCTCTGTTTACAATTGTTTTCTTTACTAAAAACTAAAAATGTTTTAGAATTGATGAGTTTAGCATAATGATTCTTTTAAAATAAAGAGCTCTTTTAGAGCGTGCAGGGGGTTTTAGTTACAAGGAGAAAGATGCTATTAAATTATTCTAAAGCAAATAAAGTTTATGCAACTAAATAATACTGTCATATTTGTATATTTTACAAGCATTGGAAAATAATCAATTTTCCTTAATTTAACTCAATGGGAATTGAATATTTTAACTCTTGAAGATCATTATGTGTATACGAATTAGTAAATGATGCAATTCATTTAGCTTAATACTTGACCATTCATACATTATTTTGTCTGTCATTTTCATGCTTGAAACATGAGTACTATAAGAATTTGTGTTTCTTGTTAGTCTGGCCTCAAGATAAACAGGATAGGGTTGGTTGGTGTGTGCCATTGGAAGCTTTCCAAGAAAAACCTCGTGGTGTCAACCAGAGCAGTTGGTGACTAAGTAGCTGGATTACTTTTTCATTGGATCAGGCGTGAAGTCAGCATGCCAATATGGGGCTAGTGGCTTGCTGGATATAGCGTGTCTTGAATGGGACTTTGGAACCTGACTTGTTACTCTCAATCAATTTTTGCCTGATATCTTTAAGAAGAATTGGGATAATAATCTGGATATTTTTTGTTGTTTTTATTATGGAGGATTTTTTATGTCACTTTTCATTGAACACCTTACACATCACATGCTTTCCTAAATATGACATCAAATGTTTTGCTACTATTTTGAAACCCAGGGATGTATGTGTTTCAGTAGCTTATTTAAAGAATCTTGTGAAGCTCATGGTTTGGATGAGTTGTGTGCATGAATAAAGCTCAGCATTGCACAGTCAATTTTCTCAGTCACAAAGACTAAGGTAATGCTGAGCCCTTGCTTGGAACTGCACCAATGTGTTCCTTATCCCATGGTCCATATTTTTTTTCCCAATTTTCCAAGAAGTACTCTGCATAATTCTTTAACCTAGGGTTAATACTCTCATACTGTTTCTAGTCACTTTTAAGTAGAATTTAAGTTGCTGTGGAAGGCATAGCAGTCTGCATGGAGGTCCATCCCTGCTAAACAGCTTTCAGGAATCGAACTTGACTTTTACTTGTGACTCATCCATTAGCTCACTCTGAACATTTTAAAAGGATTTTGTAAAACGTTAAGGACAGTAAGAAATGTGTAGGCATTGAATAACAAAAATGTCTAACAAATTCAGCAGAGACTGTGGCTGGCAAAGGAACGTGAGGCTGTGTAGCCCATTGAAATGAGTTAGATGAGGAATTTGCTATTTCTAAGTATTTTTTTGTTATTTCTTCCGGTCAGTGTCAGTATTGCTACATGGTATTAAAATGACTATGTTAAGTATTTCCAAAAAATAAAAATTTACAAGGTAAAAAGTTGTAAAAGTTAAGTCACTTTTCCATAGCCAATAGTTAAAAGAAGGTATTTTGTAATGAACCTTTGGGTGGGGGAAGGGTTCACTGTTCAAGGCAACCTGCCTCTTGGCTGCTATCAGGGATGGTGAGATTTGAGATAAGCAGGATGCTTACGTCACTTGAAAAATCTTTCTCTGAGTGTTTTTGTACTGCTATATTTACACGTATTTGGTTTCAAGACAAGCAACAATATGGCCTTTAAAACCTTCTGTAGTCATTATTACCACTGGTTATTATTCCTCAGAGAAGGAATTAGATATGCCAAAACACCACAGTCCTGCTAAGTGTACTCACATGCTCAAAACCCGTTTCAGCATTCAGCAAATCAGGGTTTTCTATGCTGAGATGGGAGAGGAATAAGAGGTACACTCAAACGAAACAAACCAGATAGAATTAATCTGGAAACTAATTAACAGTAGAATAAGTGCCAAATCTTCAGTTATTTTAGATAGTTTTCTACTGATTCCAGCAATTGTTTTCATGATGAAAATTGCATACTATTTTCAGTTGCAGCTTTATGGAAAGAATTCTCCGTGCAGTGTCACTGGCATTATACTAGATAAACTGACATAATTTACTGGAAAAACTGTGGTAAATGAATACTTTAAGATACAGATAAGTAATAATTACCATCTATAATAAAGCTACTTGTATGTTCCAGATCCAGCCGGGACATAGCAGCTGCACCATAGTTTACCCAGGTGCTCAGTGCTGAGGTACTGGTTTCCCTACCAGCACAGATCTCTGCAAGCTAAGCAGAAGTCTGATGATCTGAAATGCATAGCCCACCCCATAAAGTTTGTTCATTTTCTTGCCGAGCCACATACCTTTGCAGACATTGGACTCCTCTTTTGCAAGTGCTACAGATTTATTCCTGACTACCAAACTGTGCTCGCCATGTTGCAGCTGCTTTACTCATGCCTAGGTTTTTCTGTTCTGCATCTACCAAAGCTTTCTTGTTGCAAACAGGACAAATAAATCTTCAAGAAAAATGATACTGTGCTTGTGGAAGAAGTAAATACCTAAATGGAAGAGAATTAGATCAATATTTCATGAATTTTGTGTACATATCGCGATTCAGGTTTCTGATGCTGATTTCTTTGGGGTGGACAGGACTGGAGAGGTGAGGGTGTGACTTGTTAAACCTCTGGTCTGATCACTAGGCTTGCAGCTCCTCTGGGGATTTCTGTGAGAGGAGGGACTGCACCCCCAGAAATAATGTTTAGCCTGTCGTCATCTTCTTTTGTCTAGTCTGCAGTTATTGTGCAACCTTTTGCCCTTTTGCTAGAGATGCAAAAAGACTTCTTTACTGCTCAGTAACACACTTCTCTCCTGACTTGAGCATATTCCTGATTTGTTTCCTAACATTCTTTTTCTGTTCATCTTCTCATCCATCTTACTTCTCTGGTTATCTGAGCGTTTAATATTCACTTGTTTGGGTTTTTTCCTTAGTACTGATAATGTGTATTTTGTGCCAATTATATAGCTGCTACCAAAATCTCCTGTTTTCTTATAACTCCATTTAGTGAAGAGCTATAAAGTGGTTTATATTTCACTCTGCAGGTTTTGTATAATAATTTTAAAAAGGCAAAGTAAGAGTACAGAAAAGTATTCTACAAAGGCAACAAAGTCGATATCTATTGAGGTCAGAATGGAGAGGTAGAAGCTCTAGGCTGATGTGAAGAGGAAGCCTTTCTCTGAAAGATTTCAGCAGTGGCTCAGAAAGGAGCTGAGTGATCTTAAGGGAGTAAGGCAGTCCAGCAGCAGTGGCTTAGTACAGAAGTGTCTTGAGAAGAGTAGTAAAAAACCACCAAAATTCAAAAAAGTTTGTGGTATGGCGTTAGGAGACTGTGACTAAAGAGAGGCTTGGCAGACTAGAAGAGAAGCATTGAGAACTCTGGGACCTGCAGACCTCACTTCTAGTTTTTGCTGGAAGTGCCTGTGACAACCAGGGAGGATATTGTTCTCTGTCTGGGAGCAACAGCAGCCTTTCTATGGCATCCTGAAAGTCCCTAGACATTCAGACTTCAGGGTTTTATGATGGCTGTGAGGAGATTTGCAGTATTGCAGAGGGAAATGATGAAAGTATGAATAAAGATTTTAGTGGAGGCAGGGTGGGGGGATAAGGATTCTGGCAGCGTGCCAGGGATGGTGTTAGACATATTGACAGGGGAAAGGCAGGAAGAAAGCATAAGCTCAGGATGAGGAATGACTAGAAGGTGATAGTTTGCTCCCAAGGATAGACAGTAAATCTTAGTTTATTGGCACCTAATGCTCCAAGGTCCATGTATGCAGTAACAGATAATATAACAGTATATTACACAATAAAGCAAAGGCTTGGCAGGGAAGGAGACAAGAGCAGTTGTGCCATTTTTGTGATACCAGAGGTAGACATGCTGTGAAAATATTAAAATTTTTAGTATTAACATCAGCATGTCATCATGATAGGAAGCAGTGCAGTGATAGAACTTCGATAGGTCATTACACTTAACTCAGTGTGCTGTAGAAGAAGCCTACTACTATCTTAAATGATTCGGAGATTTCAGAATTACGTTTCCATGAAGCAAGTATTCAGAACGCAAAACAAATCACCTTCTTGCCCTGTTTGATTATACAAAGGTGAATTTGAAAACCTGTAGCTTTAAAGAATAAAACAAAGTATTCATTTCAGTCAATAGCTATTTAGTGTTGTGTCTGAAGGATAGTATAGACCAGGCTAAGGTTGGTGGAAAAACGTTGATTTTAGGAGATGCTGGCTATGGCCCATGTAAGTGTACATAATGGTGTATTTCCCTGTCAAATTTGTTTGTTAAATGCACTGATTGCTTTTGCAGCTCTGGTGGAAGAAGTTTACTCCGCTCAACGAGAACGTGACAAGGCTGTCATGGCAAGACTTAGATTAGCCAATGAAGAGAGAGATGAAGCATTTCTACGAGTCCAGCGTTTAGAAGAGTCTCTCAAAGAGTAAGTCTGCATTTCCTGCCCTGTGCAAAAAGGTTGTTGTGTCAGTCTGTTACAGTCATAAATTGCTTGACAGCAGTTACACAGAAAATCTTCGCACAAACTTCTCTATTATGAAATACTAGGCTAGTGCTAGTCTGACTGTGCTGTTGATTAATTCTTTAGCCATCTTATGAGACCATATTTTTCTCTGAAGGCGAAGTGCAAGGTGAACAATTCTTATTACAAAAATTAAGAATATAATCAAAAGCTTTGGTATTGATTTATTCAGAGATAAATAAGAGGAATGTGACATTTTACGAGGATCTTTTGACATGAAGTACTAGAATGTCAGTCAGAAGTTGCAATGTATAGGAAATCAATCAAGCCTTTAAGCCCAGTAGACATTTCCTTCAGCAAAATTTCTACTAATTATGTGGATGATGTAGTAAAAATGTTTTCTTCTATATCTTTAGCCTAGGAGCAGTTTTAAGGGAGGAAAGGTATACTTTCTAGAAATTTGTGTATACCATGTTAACCCAACAGAAATAGGCAATGTATTGATAATGAAAACTTCTATGTCAGGAGAGGAAGATCAAGAACAATTCCTTTTCTCTTCAAGAGTTTACCTTGCTGCTAATCCTTTGGTGGGAGCAGTGATGATGGGATGAGCCATGAGAGACTTATTTTTCCTAGAATGTTGGATCTTTTCCAATTACCACCCTATGTTCTTCCTTCAACGCTTCCTTCAACCTTCTTTGGTTGTTCAAAATATCAGAGGTGGAGCCCAGAGAGTATTTTTTGTAAAGTTTTTAGGCCACTTGTGCTCTAAAATCTGATGCTTGTGGCACAAGTCACTCCCTCCATCTGCTTTGGACTTGTTCCAACCGGAGATTTCTACAAGAGGGCAACACTGAACAGACTGCCAACCTTTATCCAATGCTTTAATGCTTTCTTTAAATTACCTGCTAGAGCAATTCTATTGTCATTATTTAACTGTAGCAACTGAAATTCTTTCAGTTGTTAGCCCTAGGGGATATGTTAGCATAATGTGTGCAGAAATGGGGGTGGCAAGGAAGCAACCCTTGGTTACTGCTGTTTAAGATAAAAGACACCAGGGCAAATACTCAACTCTGGAAGCTGCTTTTTTAAAAAATACTATCACCTTAGTAGAACAGGTTCCTTGTGACAGCAGTATGCTAAAAAACTACACTAAAGGTAGAAGTTCATTTTCCCACCCCCATTTCCTGCTTAAGGTGTCCTGCTTACCCAGCCTGATGTTTGGCTGAGTGATTTGTTGACCCATACTTTTAGCAGGATGGAAGTCCTCTGGAGAAACCAAGTCAGTCCTGCCAATTTTCTTTGGCAAATACTGTTCCTGTCATTGTGAATACAAACTAGCTTAAGATCCATTTTTAAGTCCCTCATGAAGTGGAGCTTGAAGCAATGTAAAAACCTAAAGTAGGAACTCTACAAGAAACCAACTAAAGGAGTCAGTTCTGATAATTTAGACTTACATCTTTGTTATTTTATGATTTACGTTACTTAATGAATATAGCTCTAACCCAGCAAAGGTTGGCTTTCACTTTGTGTTCAGTTGTGATACTTTATGTGTTAGAGTAATTATTCCTTGTAAACTCCATATTTTGTTTTGTATTGTACGTGGTAGTACATTCTGAACTGTTTCTTTTTGATTTAAAGAATTAATTTCTGTATGGTTGATTTACTGTGCCTTACGTACTGTTATCTGGTAAAATTAATGCTTTAAGGTAAAAGGTGCTAGCATGCTGTCAAGTGCTCTATGATGTTTGCTAGCTGAAGTCTTGGCCTTAAAGCAGCATCTGTTACAGTACTGTTGAAAAAGTGTGAATTACTATTTAGCAGATGTTACTGGCTACTGTCTTTTTAAATAGTGTATACTAGTGACATTTTAAGTAAAAGTCACCATTAAGTAAGTAGCAATGGAATGGTGTAATTGTAATGTACTCAATTTTCCAGAAGACAGGTCTCCTCCACTTTAAAATACATATGTTGTAAATGATATGCTGTCTGTGTAACTAAGCTTAAGTAAAATACATAGTATCCCATTTATTAGATCTTTGTGCTATCATTCACTGCTTTTGCACAGTCAGTGTTCAACTGTATGCAACTAAATTCCTTGTATCATCTTTATATTTGACAGGTCAATATATGTTCTGCAAAATAAAATTTGGGGAAAGTGCAGGAGCATGTTATTATTTGCTTAAACAAGGGCCTTGCAGAGAATCGGCTTAACTTGCTATTTTGTACAAGATATAAAAGCAAAACACTTTCAAGGAAACTTCAACTAGTTGTTTTCTTCCTGTTGGAAGAGAGAAGTAGGAAAATCACTTAAAAATAGAAAAAAAAAAAACAACAAAAAAACAATCTTTATAGAAGTCCTGTCCTGCTTCATTTGTGATGCACTAAAAACAATAAAAACACAACATCAGGTTAAAGTTGTAAGTCCAGAAATAAATAAAATAAGAGCATCAGTCATTCCTATCACTGGGGAACTTTCTTCATCTAAGCACATATGAACAATTGATCCTTGTAGTCATATATAGCAGTAAACATTAATAACTTAACAGTCTGAAGTCAGTGCTGAAGATATGGAGCATTATTGAAAGATGGAGTCGAGCAGGTGGCACTTTAATATGTTCAGTGTCATGGTTGACTCTAAAGACTAGTAGAATGAAATTACTTGAGGTTCTAAAGATTTAAAAAACGAACTCATTTTGCTGCACTAAGGAAATGCTACTGATCAGGCTTTCTGTGTCCCTTTTTTCTAGGCTAGAAAATATTAACCCTGAAGAAAATGACATGGTAAGCCATTCTCTGAGGAGATTTCTTGATGTCAGTCTTATATCTTAGAGGCTTAAGTTCAATTGAGTGGGTTTCAAGAACTAAGATGTGGGAAAAAGAAGAATTGACACACTAATAATGTACATCTTTGCTGCAATATGAAAATTCAATAACTTCACTCAGTCAATTTACAATTCACATGTGCCTATTAATTAAAACCCTATATTAAATAAAATATATTAAAACTTCATGTCTGACTAACATATAATGCTGTTGGTAGACATTACAGGAATTACTGAACAGAATAAACAATGCAGACACAGGGATAGATATACTGAAGAACGGAGCTATAATTCTGAATCGAATACACAGGACCAAAGAACGCAAAAAGAAAATAATAGCTGAGGAAATGAATGCAGTAATAGAACAACGGGATGCTGCTTTGTCTCAAGTAAGTGTCTACAACTCAGTAATCACTCAATACCAAGTTGTGTTTATGTTTTGTTTTTTACTTTTGGAGAATAAATTTACTTTGTTAACTTTCCTCTGTTGAAAACTTCAAAAACTTATCGTAAATAGCTGATTAATAAGCAACTATTTCTTCATGGTAATAGTGCCCATTGGAACGATGTCAACCCATTTTACCGGAAAGGTTGTGTATTCTTTGTACCTGATCACTAGCTGACCCTTTAAAAAAATAAATAAGTGTAGTATTCAGTATATTGACCAATCTAAGAAAAGTATTAAGGGTTTGATTTTGCAGCACTGGATGATGGTATAACACACTGGATGACTGGGACTCAAGGATTTGTAAAGGGTTATAAGTGACAGAAATATACATTAAGGGAAGATGGCAGTGGCATGTGTGACAAAGCAAGCAATTCCTTCACTTTATTGCTTTACATTCAGGAGCTGAAACTCAGTATGTGGTCCTTGACTCCTAGTGTCTTACACTTCTGCTGTGTAGCTTAAACTGATACATTTTCCTGCTCTCAGTCATCCTCTTTGCTTTCTTATTTTCAGAGAATATTGTCTTCATTCTCTTCACCCTGGACAGAGTCTCTTTATTTTTCTCATTTCATGGAAGAGTTGCTATATTTTGGGTTTTTTTCCCCACTGTTTTCTTTCCTATTTTTTTTTTTTTTAACCTACATTTAGCTCAATAGGAATAGTCTGTTGCTAAAAACAGACAAAGTTGGGGGCCATATCTCACAGTATTTTAGACTGGGTGAGAGTCCTTATGTATTCATTCAAAGTGAGAAATTTCATCTAGCTCTTGTTCCAACATTGGAAATTTAGATGTCTACTGAATGTAACTTAGGTTACTCTACTTCTAAATAATGCTATTAGATTTAAAGTCAGATTTGTGATCTTGATTGGTATTGGTAACATTGATTAAACTTATATTGAGATGTCTCTCAGTAAAAGATACCCTTTTACACAGTAACTTTCACTTTTCAAGTTTTTTTTTTTTTTTTTTGCAATAATCTTTGCATTCTATCCTACTGTAACCTTGAAAACCTCATCTGCTTGGTACCTGAAATATTTTGTCTATATCCTATGTGCACTGCAGAGGATGTTAATGTTGGAACTTTTTCCACTCTGCTGTCTTTTGCTTTCGTAGTTATGATGAGCAGCATAGCTACTGGGGCACATCCAACTGTCTTGCCAAAAGTTTATTCTCTTTTTTAAATTATGATTGGATTTCTCCTTTGCACAGGTCATTTAAAAAGTGGGCAGGTCATGAGAGAAAAGCTCTTGCACAAGAGAAGAATCTTGAGATCATTTTAGTTTTGTTCTGCCAGCTTGTGCTTTTTTGTTGAAGTGGACTTCCGGACATACTTGAACCACAAATATTTCTTGAAGGATGTTGGAAGGATGTCATTGTAGGGCATTATAATGTACATTTTAATTGAGTTGGTTTTTAAGCTACCTGTTAAAGGAATAATTCACAGACATTTATAGAAGTTTTTCCAAGTAATCAGCCTGGAAATTAATAATTATTTTGTTTAATTATGTGGTCAATTGCCACAGCTAACATAGCTATCTTTAGGCCTACCATCAAAAAAAAAAAAAAAGGTAATGTTACATAGGTAGTGCAGCTGAAAAAATTAATGAACATACACACCAAAATTTCAGTATTTGGTATTAAGCTGTACTACTGTGATGCTGTTTGTAATTTATAATACCATTTTTTGAAAATTAGTTTTATTAATAAAACTTTATTGCTCATATGTCATTTCCACATGATTATTTTACAGCTGTAACTATTGAAAGTAGAAAATAGACCCTTGGAACTGAAACTATCATTTCAACCTGCATTTCTTGATGATTCCTTGGGAATTCATACTGTACTTGAATTATTAGTAGTCTTTTGTTAACATTGCAATAGCAGTAGTTATTACAGTGCTAACAGCAAGAACAATAGGAGAGGGATTCCTGCATTAGACCACAAAGGGACTAGCTATAATTCAGGGGATGTATATGCTTAGCATAACAAATGCAAATTATTAGAAGTTAGATCTGAGGTCACCTCAGGTGTTCATACCATCTCCAAGTTAAAATCTTTTTCTTTTCAGTGGAAGTGACATCAAAATATAAGGGAGGGGGATTGATGAGAACAGTCTGAGGCAAAGCAGAAACAGGGTAAGCCATTAGCATGCTGTGCCTGTCTTCTGGAAAAAAAGCACTTTTAAGATTGAGAAGTCACTGAGCAATGGATGAAGCTAAATGCTTCATGACACATCGTGCAAAGATGGTGTTGCTCTGGTCCTGCTTACTCTTTTGCAGTGCTTGAAACAGCAGTGTCATTTGACTGATCACCATAGCCAGTTCCATACAAGGGAGGACTGCCTATCTGAGAATAAATATTGGGACAGAAGTTTAATGAAGCCACATCTGTTATCCTTTTTAACAAATTTCTTCACAATAGCATGGCAGTTGACAAACACCTTGAATATAAGTAGCATCTAGCTTCCAGAGTTGTACTTGTAATATTTCCAATTTTTCCCTCAGTAAGGGAGAATAACACAAAAGCTTTCCCACTCAGTCACATTGCTTTGATTTCAAATAATTTTCTAGAGAATGGGTGATCTGTAAACTCTGTTTCTCACAGCCAAATAAATACAGACTGCTTTCAATTCATCTTTTGGTAGCTTCACAAAAACCAGGAGTTTTGCAGTGCCTTTTCTGGTAATTAGACTATGAAGCTACAGTTTGCTAGACTGTGACTATACACACTCAGCAATAGTTAGCTAGTTGCCATTCTTCTGTTTGAATTTTGAGTTTATTCTTCAAAAAAAAAATAAGAACTGCCAATGTCTTAGTGTATGAAAACATTCTTTGAATCTTCACCCAAGCACCTGTGTATCTTTGATATTCCAAACATGAAAGTTACTTCTCATTAGGAAGCAGAGGCACTGCTATCACTGTATTGAGCTGCACATGTGTATGTAATCTTAGATCATTCACTAGATTGCTGAGCAAATATGCAAACTACTTTTTGTGTGTGTGAAAACAAATAAAATGGTATAAGCTCAAATATTTGATACTACTTTTAGTGTGTATTTCCAAGTGAATAAAAAACAAACAACTAAAGCATGTCTAAACATTGACATCCATCTTCTGCTGTACCAATCCCCTTACAAAAAAACATACTTGACTGTTTGGTTGTATTTGCTAAGATATATTTGTTAGTGAACAGATATTGTGTTGTACTGGGGAGTTCATGTCTGTATTATGACTGATCCTCTGAAAAGTGGAGAAAGATGCTAACTGTCATGAGAAATAAAACAAGTTTTGTCTTTAATGTTCAGCTTTGCCTTAACACATTCAAGGAAAAAACTTACTTGTCCAGTTGGCTGTACTATAGTTCTGCCTTTCTTCCAGAGTCTCTCTTGCTTGAGTAATCCAATTAGTGACAGACATTTAGTAAAGCTTACATATAGCCATAGTCACATTGTGGGATCTTCATAAAATACTTTGAAGAAAGTGGTTTCCAGCAGGAGGCAATACAGTGCAATATCTCAAGTGAGCAACCACCTATTAACCACATCACACCTTATGGACAGGAATGTTAATATGATTACAGGGTTAGCAGCTGGAGCTGTGGACTTGAATCATTACAATCACTTTTCTTATAATTTAGAAAAGAGGACCTTCCAGCTGGTACAACTTGAAAGAAGTGATTCAAGTGACTCAAGAAGCTAAGGGATGGCTTATATTTCAGGGGGTGTGCATTGTGTTTTTCATCCTAACTTTCATTCTGTAGATAATTTTTAATTGGGAAGTCAGTTCTATATTGAGTTTTAAATATTAAAGATGTAGAGTCTTCTATTAAACAAAAATAAGTTTTATGGCTGGCAAAGTATCATCTGCAGTACCCTGATCTTGAAGCAATAACATAACTGGCAAGCAGACCTGGTTTTACAGCTTTGAATAGTTTGATCACATCTTGCTGTGCAGGAACTTGCTTATGACTGTTCATGTAGAAAATTGGCACTCACGCTGTTGCTCATCTGAAGCAAGCTTAAGTACGTTTCTCCATTTTGAAGCACTGTTTGGCAACAAGCAGGAGTTTATCATCCTTGAAAACAAAGATGAGAAGCACTACGCTTGACTGCCCATCATTATCAGTTTCAACTAATGACTAATAACTAATAAATGTCTGTAGTTACAAGCCAGCTTCTTGCTATCTTTGCTTGAGCAGAACATGACAAAAAATTTCCCTACTTCTGTACCAAATAAGGTGTACAACTCTTCTGTTTTTTCACAGAGCATTAAGGCATTTTCAGCACACGAGTGAACAGGCCATAGTGAAGTAATAAACTCAAGAGCTGTAACATATGAAAACAACAAAAACCATGTTTAAATGAAAAAAAAAAAATGGTTATATATCTTGGATCCTTAACTGGGAAATATTCAGGCAGAGTTACGATGCTACATTACTTAGGACAGATAATTCCTTTGCAACCCAAACCACTATTTCAGATACTATCTTTAGTAATTTCAATTAGTAGTTCACTTTTACATTCTGTGTTCTGGTACTATTAGACACTTCCTGATTAAGAATAACAATTTTCTTGTTTGCAAGAGCACATTTGACAGTGTCCTAGCTGCTCTGCTACCTTTCCCCTTTTGCCTCTGATATTTGGGAAATACAAGAAAAAATAGAAAGCTGTATTCACAATTGTTTGTGAACAAGACAGCTGCTGTGGGTAATTGATGATTTTTGGTCATAGGTTAATTTCAGGAGGGAACAGAAGTTGAAAGGGCTGTTTATTGTAATTTGAGGATCCAAGGGCCACATGGGTTCAGTCTTGTCACTGTTTTGCTTTGGGCAGTAAGTTCCTGTTGTCCTCATTTGCATTGCTTCTCATTTGCCCTGAGAGGTAGCAGATGAGTAACAGGCAAGGAGAAATTTGACTGCAGGATGATTAAAGCAGAGAGAGGGAGCTGTCCGAAAAATGCCACTTCTGCTGCGCAAATTTAGTTCAAGTCCTGACAGAAAGCCAAAGGGATATGGAATGAAATATAGAATAGGTAAAAAAACAAGCAACTTAACATTCAACATTAAAATTAGCACTATGATTTGGAGGGGGAGAGGAAAGGAGCCGGATTTGAGGAAGTGATTCTCAATATATTTGATATTCACATCAGTAAACCTCACAGTCTGCTTTTGAAGTGATGCTAAAAGGAATTCTGAAGAAGATCACAAAAAGCCAAATTGTATAAAGTTGTTTTGATGAGCATTATTAATCTTCTGTTTGGTTATATCACACAGGAGCAGTAATTTATAGTATTATATTCCATTTTCTGGGTACCTAAATAAAGTTCAACTAAAGCCATGTTTTAGGAATGCAATGTTACACAGAAATGGCTAAATCCATGTTTTCTTTGCTGCTTCTCAGGGTAAACTGAATGAATTTCATTGGCTACTGAGTTTACAAAGTGCCAAGAGGGGCAGTGACATCTACACAGTTCAGAGGCATGGAACATCAAAATGCCATGTGCCTATTGGGAACGATGCAGAAGAATGTCAAGAATCTTTTGCATCTCACAAAGTTCCTTCCCTACCTAACTGCTTTATTCTTCTAAAAATAAACCAAGCTGGAAACAAAAAAAAAAAAAGACTTTCTGAGGTGATAGGTATGCCTTGACTCTCTACCTCAGATACATTTCTGCCAGTTGAAGCACGAGCATTTTCCAGGGGAACACTCAGTTGAATACATGGCTATATTCAAAAGACCTGTTAAGAAATCTTTTTCTCCTAAAGTAACTATTTCAGTCCATAAGAACCCAATAAAGAAGAAACTGGCTGAACAATCCTCTTGACATCTTGCACCGGGATTTGTACAGAATTCTCCTTAAAAGAATAATGATCATTTAAGTTTTCATCATGGTTCTCTGCTGTTTTGTTTAATTGCTGTATATAACGCAATTCTCAGAGCATTAAGAAAGGTGAGGAGAGGTGAGATGTTCAGGCAGAATGATAGGAGATCAGAGAGAGAAGATTTGAGGACATTGCACAGCTGTGTGATGGCAGTCTCCTGATACAGCAGAGGTTACAATTTGTTTGTAGACAGTGAATGAAACTTCCTTTGACTTCACTGGCACCAGAATTTCACCTGAAGCGAGTATCTTTACAGCTTATTCCTTAGTTTGGCTTCAGCAAGATTTTGGTAACACGAAGTGGTGTAGTTTTCAGGCTAGCGCTGCTCACAGCTGGGAGTGCAGGTCAGACAGTATTGCATTAGAGGGGGAGAGTGGAGAATCTGGAGGAAATTACCCTAAGGAGCTCTTATACCTAACTTCTGTATTTAGCCCATGAATGCTAAGTATGAGTAAATATGTAAATGTTAATGCAGTGTTTCCTTGAAGAGAGGGATTACAATTAGTCTTTTTGAACTTGTGAAGCAAATTTTTGATTGCTACTGCATTTCCTCTTTTTAGTGCCATAAGGTTTTGGCTGAATGATGCCCTGAGACACGATTGTTTGCATTGTTAAATCACCTGTTGTTCCTCCGCAAACAGTGTGTTGTGCAGAATTCAGAGAATACATTTGAATGGCATTTGAGGGCATGTTCAAGCCTTTTGCCTTTAATTATAAACTTGAATGAATTTCCAGTAGAACATTCATCTTTTCAGTACCCAGAAACTCCTCACCCCTCTGAAAATGACAGTAAATTTGCATACAGGGTTGTTTGATTAATTGCTATTTGACACTTCTATCACAGTGCTAAGCTCTAGGTTCACACAGCTTACGTTTCCAAACCAATTTCTAGAATTAATTTAAATATTTAATGTCAAAACTCTGGGATGAAAGAGAAAAGTGTTTTGTATGCTTATTGATGGTCTGTTTCAGTAGACAAAACTCAAAGGAAATTTCCAGCTTAACACAGTTCAAACAGTATTCCCTCTGAAGAGGGGGCTGAATCACTGTGCATGTACTCTATAAGTACCAGAACAGTGTAGAAGTACTTAAAGTTTTCATGGGGCATAACACTTCAGTTTCAAGTTAGGTGTGCTGAGTGTTAATTTAGATTTTGGATTGCTTATGTGATGGTTGAATTTAAAAAATCCAGCAATATGTTTCACATTAAAAGCTAGTTTTCTTAAGCAACTTTCTAAGAAATCTTTCTGCAAAAGCACTTTGTTATTTTCAACACCCAAATGAGTTCGGATAAAAATTCTCTGATAAGTGACACAAGATTTCTGTGCTTGATATTTATGTTTGATGTGGAGTCTGGAAAGGATGATACGCTGAACCTGTGCATTCATTTCCCTCCTTGCAATTACTCTCTTACTACTTATTGCATGTTCACAATCATAATGCTGAGGTTGGTTATGTCTCTATGAGCAAGTGGTATGAACAAACAGGAATGGATCTGGAATAGGAAATAGCTCTCAGCATCTGTCATCCATATGAACACATTTCTGGGTGGGTAGGTGCCCTGTGGGGAGAGGGCTGTTATATTGGTTTTGTGTATGCAGGGCTGAGGAGTTGGTTGGCTTTGTATTTCACTTTGGAATGGCTGTAGCCTAGTCCTGTGGCCTGAATGCTTATCTGTGTCAGAGTGCATCAGATGCATTCCTGAAGCACATCTTCAAGTTTGCTTTAATCAAAAAAGAATCCAGTTCATGCTATAAGAGAACATTCCACAGTGCAGACCAAAGCATGAGAGAAGTGAGAGAAATTCCAGATTGCACTCCTAGTGTGAAGTAGTCTACAAGCACTATTTTTTCAGTGAAAGTCTCTGCGAGTCATTGAGAACTTTAGATAGAAGTTGAAGGTCTCATTATTTATAAGTACAGGAAAAAAATCTCTTTAATTGAAGAAAATATTTTTAAATTAGTTACATTAATGCTCTGATAGAGTATTAAGTAAAGTTAAAAATGCAAAATATGGCTTCAGGAAGGAGAGTAAGATTTTTTAAAAGATACCTAAGAATAAGTAAGCTAAGAATAAGAAGTATCACTATTTTCAGAGATAGTAATTCAGTATGTTCTTTACCCTTTTTGCTCAGAAAATTATCAGCTACTTTAAATGCAGACCTTACTAATGAAGACTTTACCCACAAGATATAAACTAACTTTGTTCCTTCAATGAGAAAATACATCTCTGAAGTAGCAACATGGATCACAAATTAATGAACATAAAAAATAAAAGGTGTTGTATTAAATGGGAAGGAGAGATATCTTCCCAGGATGTACTACTGACCATGCCTCTACTGTGACATTAGCAGCTGACTGAGAATTCTGTGGGACATGGAGCTATGGCAAACAAATAGAACGACTTTTTGTTGACTCAATTTATTTTTTCCTATAGAGACCCTAAGGTGAAATATTCATTTTGTTCTATTATCCAGCATTGCAGCACCCTTGCCAGTCATCCTTATTATTCAAGATGCATTTTAAGCTGTAAAGAGAGGTGGTGAGTAAGGAAACTTATGTCAGACAATAACAAAGGATATAAGGAAAAGTGAGGATGCTAAGCTAGCTAGTCATTTTCAGTAGAATGGTGGACTGAGATGTAATACTTAACCATTATTTTCATTTAAATTTCTCTTTGGATTCTTAGTTTCCTTTTTAAATAAACAGGTGTTCTGCACCCAGAGAAGCAAAACAGCTTCAGACCAGCTTTTTACAATTCCAGATTAAGTACATGGTGGTAAGAGTCTCATGCACAAGACAAAAAAAAAAAATCAAACTCACCTAATAGATGAGGAGACTCAGAGACCCTCTAGCAATGCAGCACACCCTCACAAGAGGCAGCCTAGGTCCAAAGTGTTCTGCCTTCAGTGGTGGCCCATATATGAGCTCAGGGTGGCTCCACCCCCCCAGCCCTCCCCTTCCGGTCTGAGGTGAGCACAGGTGCCAACAGTTTGCCTGTGCTCCCAGGGCCAGCCACAGCCCTTCACCAGGTGCTCAATCACCAGTTCCAGCCCTGACCTAACAGTTCTCCTGCAACAGGTAATGACAGTTGTCACAACAGCAGTTCCTTTGGTCTGAACATTGTGACTTCTTTTTGGTTGTGAAGCCTTTAATCAGTTTTTGGAAGACTCTGCGAAGTGAATTTAGGTATTCTGGTCTGCAGTGTGTAGTGGCCCAGATGGAAAAGTGGAGCAAGAAAATCCATGAATATTCTCTTCATGAAAGGAAGATTCCACAGTAGCATTGTTTAATTTATCTATGTCTCATTCACCACGTATGCCTAGATTTGTTTGTTGTATGGCTTTACTGTTTCGTGCTTCAGATGGTGAGTATCTAGGATTTGCCCTCTTTTCCATGTTCTGTTTATTCACTGCTAATTATTTTTCAAGCTGAATCGCTTGAGAAGAAAAATTTAGCTTCCATTATCCTCTATTGCAAATGAAGGACAGGCTTTCCTATTGCATGTGGAGTGCTTGTAAGATGCTATTGTCAGGCAACTTGCTTTCTGATGTTAATGTTTTATTGCCATTCTTTTCAGTAGAGTTTTTGGAGTATTTATTATTGAGCATGTTGTGGGTATACAGAGTCTTAAAACATTATGTTCTGGTTTATAATTTACACTGAAAATACTTTTTTAAATGACCCAATTCAAGTATGTAGAAATACTTATTTGAAGGCCCTTTAAAAAGCTGTGATTTTGTAGAAAGCATCTACCTTTTGGCTATACTCTCCCCCTCACCCCACCCCACCCCCCAAAAAAAAATAGCAACTGTGGAAAAAGAACAGTATTAAACCATAAAAATACGGCAACTTTTTGCAATTCTAGGACTATCAGAAATATAGAATTTATATTCCCAATAAGTTGCTAGCTACAGTATACTACATTGGTATATTGTACTTTTTCAGGGTAATGCAAAATGCAGAAGCAGTAATTCTGAGTATTGCTGTTACTTTTTTTTATTGATGACAGCATAGAATTGATGTTGACTTTTGGGGGGGGGCGTGGAGTTTTAACATTAACAGCCAATCCATTAACTAGAGGTATAAACATAAAGTCTAAGTATATTAAACAAAGTTCTCTTGCAATTACTGTTGATCTTCAGTTGTGCTCAGCAGTACCAAAGTTTAGATAAAACCCAAAAGCATATTAAAGCTCTATGTGAGAGGAATGATTATAACCACTTCGTTCCCAGTAATCTCATTAGACTGTCACCAACATTTAGGATTTCTTTCCGAATCATGTTCTAATCATGATTTAATATCTCAGAGATTGCATTAATAGCTCTTGCTCTTTCTGTCTGAAAGAACTCTGATTGTTGTGTTCGAGGCAGATGTGAACATCACCCATCTCTGTGACTTTACCTTCTTCATCTTATGTAGCTTTGAGACAATGCACTTTCTCAGTCTGCAGGCATGTTTGCATGCAGCCTTACTGTTTGAGGTTCCGTTCACCCTCAAAATGTTAGGATGTTAACTGTATCTCAATCTGCAAAATTAGTCTTGAAAGACTTGTGTGAAAATGAAAGCATCCAGTACCAGCCTCCCAGAAGAAACAGCAAAATCCTTGTTAATCCCTTGTACTAAATAGTCATCAGCCTTGTTTCTGCTGTAGGGCTAGCCAGCAGCTGTGCATCTCTTTACATGTTCTCTTTATGTCGTGTGTGTTGTCTTCTCTGGTATGCAGACACTTCTCAGCAGTAGTCATGTATTTACTCATTTTGTTTGTTTTGGCAGGCAGTCTCATCACTTCACTTTCAGCATTTGTCATAACATTCTCCTATCTTTGTGTTTTTCTTAAAATTTCTCTGCTTAGGGTGTCCTATCCTCTTATATGTGAAGGATGGAATTTCCAGAAAGTTTTGTGCTGAATGAGGGTAATTACACATGTTGGTAATTACACATGTCAAAGGCAGCTGATTTTATTTTTTAAAGATTCCTGCTTTTCAGTAACATACCTGAAAACTTAATTCAAAGTTAATTGGCTGTTAATTCAAAGCTTCATAATCAAATTGTAAAGAGCTCTTGAGAAGAGTGCATCTATTCGGGTAGCTTGTCAGATCAATCCCTGTAAAACACTTCAGCGACAGTAAAAATAATTTCTGTTACAGAGGTGCAAAGCTGATTAATTTCTTGTTTTTGTGGTTTTTTTAGTAGTTTTATTTCACTTTGCAGTGCAGTTAAGCAAATTTGAAAAAGATGTCTGAAATGTAAGTTTTATAGATCTGCTGTTAACTCAATATCAGCATTGTTGAGAAAGAAACTGATTTCACAACAACATTATAATGTTACTCCATTTTGAAACTTATTCACAGGCTGTTAAAACACTAATATTAATATTGTTTTAAGATAGTTGTGATCTTTAGTGTTGAGGTTTCCTGAAACAACGTGTTGGTTCTTTGGAGAAAAGAGCAACTACTACTGACTTGAGTCATTTATTCGAAAAGTAATTCTTGTCCCTAACATGTCTGCGGAGCTCTGTGCTTTCACCTAGTTAGTTAGCTGTTTTAGTTTGTCATAATCTCTAGCTTAAAATATTTTTTGTTATATGGTAAAGAACAGAACATTACAAAACAGAAAAACTGAAGAATTGCCACTTAAGCAACTGATGGCTCAGTTAAGAGTATGGTATTTAGCAGGACAAACAGAGCATGTACTGCAAAGAAAATCTGCAATCCCATGATTACAGTATCTGAATAAAGAGATTAAAAACCTGTGGCTTCTATGCAGTGGTCTGTGATACTGTTGTCTGAAATAAATTGATGATGTTTAAAAATGGACCAGAAGTATTCCTGTCCTTTTGTGCCTTAAATGCCAACTTAAGGTTTAGACAATAGTCTTGTTTGCACGTGGATTTTAAGAAAATCCATTGAAGATTGTTTGAAAACCACCTCATTAGAATGACAAATTGTTTACCAAATCTTGTTTTCTTGTCAACTAATATTGGTTATGTTCAGTTAAACAGGGTTACACTTTCTAAAAACATGCCTCTGTCAGCAATTGAGTGCCTTGCATATATCTGAGAATCAGATTCCTAATTTTTAGAATTTGGTGGATGATCAGGCTGAACACTAGTTTATAAAATTTCTCCTTTTTATATACCTTCACTAGCTTACATGACTGAAAACTGAGCTGTATCAGCCAACACTACCTGCCTCCACTCTACTATATGTATTTTTGAGTACTGTCACTGCGGTTTATTAACTGGGGACGCAGGAAAGGTTTTAAACAAAAGCAGTTATCTGTTATGATGTGTTGTGTCAGATGTTTGACAAGCTGTCTCTTGGCCATGAGCCATCTGGTTGTAATGGAGCTGAGTACTCTGCTGAGGAGCCAGCAAGACACGTGGCTGTGAGACACAAGAGCTTGGGATCATTTGGTCGAATCCGCAAAGCAAAGTCTTCAAGTGTAGTAACGTCAGTTCTGGCATAATCCTGTAGGGTTGATTTAAGCTTCTTAAACTTCCTATGCTAATTTGTCATCCCATAAAATAAGAAAGTCCTATTTACTTAGTTCATAAAAGTGGTGGAAAAACTGATTAGTCAGTGTTCATCAAGTGTTATAACATCACCAAATGCTTATATAATAAAACAAGAAGAGTTGCTGAGAAAATTTGCATAATATTGAGGATATTTATGGGAAATAGATGAAGCAAAAAAAGTAGACAAATAATAGTGCTGTGAAATGGACATGACACAGGCTAAGATGAGAATTGAGAGCTGGAGCATGTGCACATTCTACAGTGCTGAAGAAATGAGAAAAGACGCTATATTCAAACGAGGAAGAGACTTATTGAAGAGGGGTGACTTGTTTTTCCTCCTTTAACAACAGAAGAGAACAAGTAGAACAAAAAAGTAAAATAGCTTGTAAAAAAAGTTCATGTCAATTTTGAAATTTTTATTCCTCCTATTATTTTTTCATCTTGAAAAGAATGTATATAGGATTTACGAATCCGTAGGAATATAATGTTATTATTTTTTGAGCTCATGTGATAAAGAGGTGGCTGGCCACCGTGGAATCTCTCTCTGTGTAGGTGAAGACAGAAAATCAACAGCATATTAGGTTATCTGCAATTTCTGAGTATTGTGACTGCAGTGGCCCATTTCGTAACATTACAGCTCATTGTGCTAACAAATCACACAGTGGTTAGCACTGCCTTTCAAAATAGTGTGTGAACAAGTATGTGGGAGTTGCTGTGACTTGGAAAATGGATGCTGAGACCTTTAGTAAAAGTAGTATTTTAAGATTCAACAGCTCCGGCAGACTTCAGTGGGACCTTTCTTGCAGTGCTGCTTAATACACAACCAGGGCAGAATTTCAGGTAGTCAGTAGAGCATTTCAGTCCTGGTTCTCTTGTATGTAAAATAATGATACATGACCTACACTGAGGTCGCTTATTCCAAGACCTCTTTGATTTTGTGTAATTTTATTCTTTAACTGTTCTTAAAGATGTTGAGGTTAGCTACTCTGAACTATTTTCTATGCAAATTTTCTATGCTGAAACCATATGCTGGAATTGCTGCCATGCATTTAAAAATGAAACTGGTCCTATTCTAAATATTATTGTACTTATGGTACTTATGCAGTGATTTAGAATTTAGCTAATAAAAATATACTTTTTTATTTCTTTGACATTGTCATTAAAAGAGGATCTTCATGATCTTTATGATTTTTCCTCTCATGATAAATTTTTAATTAGTATTTTCCATTTGTTATTTGGCAGTATTGTTACTTCTGTTGTTGAATATAACAAACTAACAATGAACTTCAAGTAGTTCACATATATCTTGCCTGTTGTTAGTGTTTCTACAACTCTGCAGTTGGATATTATCTCAAGTTAGTAAAGTGAGCAAGCATACTAACCTTGCATACTACTTATCAGCTCACATGCTTAGTTTATACATTATTTATTAGAATTATAAACATGAAATCAAAAAAAAAAAAGATGAATAATGTGAACAGAGAAATTAAATATAAGAAATAAAAACTATATTAAAAAGATTGGTTACCTGTAGGCAGTGGGTAAAGTACACACTTTTCCCAGCTGCATTTAGTGAGAATTCTAGTTTACCTATTATGGAGTTCTCTTTCTTCTTCTATGTGATTTGGGAGCTGTCTGCAGTGTTCTGAGTGTTGTGAGTAAGGGCAAGCTGTATGAGGACCTGTGCAAGAACCTGGAAGTACAGCATTTAGCAAGTCTAAAATGCTTACTTCAAGATCTTAGACTGAAGCAGTGTTCAGCTCCATTGAATGTGACTTATTATACTGGGGAAAGAGCAAATATATGGTACCTCATTACCAAGTACAAAATATCAGGTAAACTAAAACAGTTTGAAAGGTATATGTAGAAGCATGTTCTGCATGGAAAACTAAAAATACTTCCGTTACTTCATATTCTGTGGCATAGTTTTGCTTTGGTGAGACTGGTAATGTGTTTATACGAAGGTACATGCATAGATTCTGTGGAAAAAAAAAAAAAACAGCCTAATGTAATGCTTAGAACTTAGTAAAGTCCTATAAAGTTCTGTACTACTAAGAAAATTTAAAAAAAAATTGGGTTGGTTCTCCTGTAGGTCTTTCTACATCTGTCAGGCCTGTGCAGATATTTCAGATAACCTAAGGTTTCCCAAATATTAGTTACTAATTTATTGGCAATTGAATCTAGCATGGTGTGAATAAAGTTTTCAAGAGCCTTGAGAGTTCTCAAGCCTTGATGTAGCAAACCATGAAGGTGACCAACTTATGTGGCTTCAGCAATCCTACTGTTGTTTTCTTCTGTAGATGAGGAGTCGGCCACAGCCCCATGTTGGCCGAGCTGTGCTGGGTCAGTGGCACAGCTAGCAGAGGGACACTGCTTGAATGACCAGTGAATCACATATAGCTCAAGAACATCAGGTTTTCCTTTTTCTTCTAGCTCCTTATTTATAGTGTCATTGATTAGAAAAGCTAATGTGCACAGTGCTCTTGGAGAAGTAGATCAAACTTGTCTTGATGTTTCAATTGTCATAACTGAAAGAACAATAGGATGTGCAAAAATACGGAGAGGAGAATCGAGCTGGGGAGGGAGTACCATAGGGCTAGCCAGTGCTGTTGAATAGATACACGTTACAATTGTTAAAAAATAGTGAAAGCACTTGATTATCAAAATTTTCTGTGCACTTTAACTCAGTTTCTTTAACAATTTCTTTAGCTGCTCAAATCAAAATGTAAGCTTTTTTTGCTGCAGTTTCATGTGTTCAGAAATAGAAAGGGAGAAGAATGACAGGAGGAAACCAAGTCATGTGTACAGCATATTATCTGCCTTAATGCTGCAGGTTCCTACTGGCTCATAGCAGCAAGGAAGACAAAAATGTTTCATGTACACCTTGATGCATTTTTTTGATGGCTCCTGGTGGAGCAAAATGCCATTGCAGTACTGCAAAAAAGTTGTTTATGTGGAAGTCTTTCTCTTACTAATAGAATATATATTTTTTTTAAAGATGCATATGTTTCTAAGGCCTAAGCTCTACAAAAACACTTTTCTTTCTTGAAATCCCAGTAGTTCTAAGCTGCTGGGCATTGTATAAATAATCATTTAAACACATTTGTTGATGGTTTGCCAGAACTTGGAAGAAAAGTCTTTTCTTTCAGAGGTTTGAAAACCTTAATTCAACATTATAATTTAATGGAAAAATTCTTCTAGTGATTATTATGTAGAGACTCCTTTATTTCTTTATTTCTCTCTAAATGATTATTTTAGAAGAAAAAGGATAAAATGTATTTGTATAAACGGAAGTGCTTCCAAACATCTGCAGTTCAAAGTACATAATTCACAGTGACACCAAAGGTTGGTTTGTGTTTTGACTGGATGACTTTGGTATTATTTTTGTCTGCAAAGGAAAGAGTTGTGTAGCATCCAAGTGGTGCAAGATGTTTGCCTCTCCAGAAATCATGATGAATTTGGGACAACGGGCAGACTGTTCAATTAAAAAAAAAAAAAATTACTGAGGGGAGAGAAGGGCTGTCAAAATGGGAATACTTGTACTCCATTGGGGATCTCTGAGCTGGGAGCTACTCTAAAGTTCAGGTCATTATAAACGAAATAAGAAAAGAAGAAGAGGATAACTGAGAGTACAATCAGTTGAATTGGTTTTGTTCACTTCACGCTATAATTTATTGCATTCATGTTTCCACAGATGACGGCTTAAAAATAACAGGTGAAAATATAGTAATGTTTCTTCTTTTTTTTCATGTATTTGATATATAGGTTAATTCTTTGTAGTAGAGTTTTTCATGGCAGTGAATATGTGTTAAATAATTTCGAAATATATCTGAAATGTATTGCTTCCAAAAGTATTGTGCTATGTAGTAGGATATTGGTATCCAACAGGTTCATCTTTTATTTGTAGTTGTGCGTTTTCCACCAACATATTGTGTGCTTCGTTGGAAAATGTTTTGCTTAAAATACATAAAAGAAAAATGCATCTTGGGAAAAATGCAGCTTGGAAAATAGTTCATCTGTCACTTAAATGAAGTCCTGCTTTATCATAATTTCAAGGACAGAAACCATTTTCTCAAGTTATTCAGTAAGAATTAAGTTGTTTATATTTCACACTACTTTACTAATTGAGATCCCAATTCAGGAAGATTCTCATGCATAAATATCCACAGTACGTAATGGATTACTCACTGCTTAAAGTGAAGCATCTAGTATGCACTGAAGTAATTGTACACTAGTTGACCCATTGTAGGTGACTATACACTTGCTTTTGAATTTTGTCTAACTTGCATAAAAATATATTACCTTAAGTTCAATGAGAGAATTGAACTATTTATGGGAAGCTGTCGATCTATACAGGATCCGTAATTAAACAAAGAAACTACATAAGACTGACTGGGTTGGATAAGATCATACCAAAGATCCACCCAACTCACCACCATGACCCCATTCCCAGCCAACAGTCCAGACTTCAGGAAGAATACAAGAATAGGACAGGCATGTTACAGTACTTGCATTTCATACCATCCCTTTTTTCAGCCCTCTCATCATTGGAATCATATGTGTTTATACCGGTGCTGATTTATAAGCTTCTTAGCATTGCAGCTTTTCATGATGATAGATAAGAAAAAATATTTTCATAAAAAATGATCTTTTGTATTTGATTGTCTAATCTTATTAATAAATATAATTCAGAATTTAGGAAAGATCTCTGCAAAATTTGGCCTCATCTTAGTTTGAGTAAACTTGTATCATTAGATTTTGACCCTCAAATCTCTGTTAACTGAGACTGTATTAACTCTTTTTTTCCTAGCATAAAAATGACTTAATGTATTGACTCCTTTTTTTTCCCTTCTAGCCTATTGCTGTAGCTTCAGGAAGGGTGATTTTTAATTCCTTTTAACTCAAGACTATAGAAAACATGGTATGTTATAGGGTTACTATTTTAATAGTAATATTAAAATCAAGCATAAATGTAATTAAATAGCCATGATTAAATAGCCACAGCAACTGCATTTGTAGTAAATTGGTAGCACAGTTCTCTCTTATATTCAGCTTATTCTGCACTTAACCAGCCATTCTGTGGATTTCTCATCCAATGAGTGGTACAGTAACCCTTTCTTTTGGTCAAATCTTCACTGAAACACAAAATGAGTAACTCACCCAACATTACTGTCTAGTTCACTGAAATGAATGCCAGTGTAGGGGAAATGCTAGGTCACGGCCTGAACCTGTGATTCAGCACCTGGGGTAAGGGCTGTGGCTGGTCTGGGGAGCACAGGCAAATTGTTTGCACCTGTGCTCTCTACCTGACTGGAAGGGGTGGGCCCAGGGTGGGGCTGCCCTGGGCTCATATACGGGCCAGCTGGAGAGGAGTGTTTCTCTTACCCTGGCTTCTCTTTTGATGAGCATCGTCTCAGTCATGGGAGGGATTGCTGATCATCGGTTATATGAGTCAGAACTTCTGTGAAACTTCTGTTTATGCTTGTTATTAAACCATCAGATACTTTTCCTGGGATTGCCAAAAATCTGTCTGAAGCAATTTCACTCTTTCATTCATAAAACAGCCAGGGTCAGAAGTGTAGCAAAGCACTTAAACCTATTTCAAAGCGCCTGGACAACTGGATTAACCTGAGTAATTTAGGGTTAAAAATCCTTTTGCATGAAGTCTGTAGGGGTAGGTGTTGTCTTCATATAAACAGACCCGGTAGCGATCAAATGGCTGTGGGGCAAGGGGTTTCTGTGCTCAATGTTAATGCTTTTATCTGTTCTCTGTTTTTCTCTACCAATGTTATTTGTCCAATTGTTTGCAGATTTTTCTTCGCTGTTGTGTAATCTCTTTGCTTTCTAGTATTAGAACACATCACTGAAGAATCATATTAAATAGTGATCAAAAGTTACTCATCATCTGTGTAGACATGATAGGCTCTGTATCACCATGTTAACATGTTGTAGGTACAAGTTGAAGAAGAAAATATTGATAAGCCAACGGCATGTTAAATGTGATTTGTTTGTGCAAGTGTTGAAGTTATGTTTTATATGGTAATACAACCTCATTTTCTAGTAAAGGCCAAATAATATTAAGTGGCTATTTGCAATGATTTTTCTGCCTTCCATCCTTGCTCCTTTTGTGTACTTGGAAGAAGGACCATCTTTTAACAGTCTCTTCCTGGGTGAGCCTCCAGAACTTCACCTAGTTATACTCTGCTGTTCTGCCTCTTGACCCCTCCATTGGTGTCCCTCTAGCAGGTGCTCCTTTCTGCAGTTTATCTGTGGTTTTTTCCCCCCATGGTGTTCTCAGGCCTCTCACCTGCATTGTTACTGAAAGAGGTCAGAACTTGCTGAGGGTTGAACTGGAGCCCGCCTTGAACAGACTTATTCTGCTGAATCATGTTATCTGATGTTTGTTGGAAAAAAAAAAAGGCTTGTCTAGTGGCTTAAATTTAAAGATGGGAGAACAGGTGTTCTTACCGTCTACCCTTTCTTTCCTGTCTGAATTTTCTCTACTCTTTTCAGCATGCCGCCTACTTTGATTTTCGTTTTGTATCTTAGCTGCTTATGATATATACTGAGGTGGGTACAGGTGTATTTGTTTGGAAAGACTGGGTGCATTTAGAAGAGCGAAACAGGTTTGTACTGTGAAAACAGGGTTAAAGATTAAGTGCCTGTTGCTGAGAGTGGATGATGTTCTAGTGAAATCCATGCAGTTGAGCACTGATGATTGCTCAAGGAACTCTTGGAGCAAGCTTGAAGAGGTTTGTTGTCTGGCATGTATGTTATCATCTGAATGAGGCTAGCTGAGGTGGAAAACTTACAGAGGTAAAGTGTATATTCAGAGAGAGCAACAAACATCAGGGTTTGAAAGAAGAGAGGGGATGACTACTTCTTGTTTGTTTGTTTTTTCCCTTTTTTCCCCTCCATCAGCATTGGCTTTTTGGGTGCAGAACTCTGAGTACACGCAGTGGTTTATGTGATGAAGCTGCTTCTTGGTGAATTGTTTGTGTGAAACCTTCATAAAATGACCTGCTACCATTTCTGAGACTTTAATATCCTTTTCTTGGCAAAGCCTTCAGTGTTATGATCAAGACATATTCTCCTTGACATCTGTCTACACTGCTTTCATATTCCTTGAAGTACTCAAAGTATCCGAGATAAAGAAGCTGTTTTCTCAGGTATGGTCCTCTCTTAAGTGCGTGTTTACGCCTCAGACCAGAATGTTTAGGCAACCTGTGCTGCACAAGATACTTTGTCTTTAAGAGGATTCAGTTTGAGTGCTTTCCAAGAATGAATTTACACAGGTTTGGGATAACTGGATTTAGATATTCTTATTTGTAATATTTAAAATGAAACACTTCCTTTCCCTTTCAGCTTTCTTAAAAGGATACAACTGACATTTCCTTTTTGCCAGTACTGAATTGGACGATGTCTTCTCTTCACTGTGCTCCAAGAAGTATTTTTATATGTTTTTAGAAGGAAATCCAGTTTCTTACTTGCAGCTGTTGGCATTTCAGAGCCCTGGAGTGAACCTATAAAAACACATGTTCTTTTAAAGAACATCTATTTTTACTGGACCTTGCTAACAACCAAATAACACAGAATTCAAAAAATGTTGGCTGAAATGAAGAGAAGGGCTGCATTGTTTCAAATTCTATTTTTAACTTTTCTTTATAGCAAGATTACACAGAAATTTCATATGCTCTTGTTCTTGTGAAAGAGTACTCCTTTTTAGAATGCTATTTTTAATGGCTGAAAAGTAGTTCAGGTATAAAAGTGTTGTAGATTATAAAATGTTAGTAAGACATACACAATATTGCCATTTAAGATTATTATCATAATATTTTTCTATGCAGAGCGTTTAAAGTTTTTACTTCCTAGACATTTCCTAAGCAGCTAAGGATAAATACAGGTGGATTCATAATTCATTTGAAACATCTTCTGTAAATACATTGTTTCCAACACATTAAGATGCTTATGTGCAAAGGTGAAATTAGATCACCGCTTCTTTCAGTGATACTCTCAAAATGCATTCAGGGAGTATACAGATTTAATGTGCCCTTTTTTTCATATCAGCATTCTTACTGAAAACAAATTTAAAGGTGAATTACGGTATGCTGCCAAAGTTGATGTGCCAAGACTGGGTTATTCGGGAGGCACATTCATTTTGTTACTTGTGTTGCACCTTTATCCAGCACGCTGGATCTGCTGTGTGGCACAAGGATCCCCCTGGTGCTGTTTGTTTCAGTATTTTGACTTCTCAGGAGGACAATAGAGAGCAGGATAAGATGGCACTCATGTCCTTAGTTGTGCAACCAGCCCTCTACATCAAGGTCTTTTTCTGTTTTGTCTTGGAGCTAGGCTTTGCTCTGAGCGTGTTTTCTCTTTGGTTCTTGTAGTCAAGAGAATAGCATGAGTATAAATTCTTGTTCTAAAGGGAGTTTGAGATTTTTGCCTTTTAAGTATTTCCCATAAGAAACCTGTGCTTCTCCCCATTCAAATTGGGAATTAAAAAGTAACACTTCAAAGAGTATTGGCAAAACAGACAAATGAGGACAAGTGAGATGCCTGCTGATATTACATGGCAACGGAAGTGTCATGAATAATGCCTGAAGTAGCAGATTGATTTTAATTTTTTTAGTAATGTTTCGATTCTATATGCTACAGAAAACAAACAGGAAAAAAAAAAACTAGAGAAAAACCAGCATAATCTTGGTTCAGTTTTTAGTAGTTTTCTTAGCACCTTGTTTTCCATGCTTGAAAGCACATAATTTTTATTCTGGTTGTGGAAGAGGAATTACAAGTGTGATTTATGACTTTTTGTTTGTGATAGATATTAAATATTTCAAATTCAGAAAAATATTTGCAATCAAATTAATTTTATTTTTTCTACATTTTCATATTTCATGAGAAAGTGTCTTTTTCTCATTTTATTGATATAAAATTGAAACTATGCATTAAGGAGCTTTATGAACAGAATGCACTACACCAGAGAAATATGTTAACTTTAAAATAAGTAATCAGATAAGAAACATGTACAGATTTATAGCAGAAGTGCTTGAATACAGGAACAGAAATTAAATCAAATATTTTAACAGCATTGTTGGACACTTACCATCATTTAAAATTTATATATAGGAGTGGATAATTTTGTTTTATATACTGTGTTGGATACCTTAACTTGCAATATATTATTAAGAACAGAAAATGACTTATGTTTGGGAAGTTCACGTGTTGATATGTTTTATTGAAAATTTGTCTCAAACTCATTTCATTCACTTTATTTTACTTAGACCTCAGTTACAGTTTTCTAAGGCCTGCAGCTCACTGTTTCATGCTTTTCCTTTGTTTAGAGTTGACATGAGCCATGCTTCATTGTCGCAGGTACAGAATAGCATGGGAATAGATTATATATTTTGATGGGAAGCTCTGTACTTTCCAGAGTCACTGAGGTAGCAAAAGAGACTGAAATACTCAAATATTTCATTTGAAACAACAGTGCTTATGCAGGAGTTATGTCACAGTTCTCATTTCTTTCCTACTAGTGTTTTCAGAAGGCGTTTATTAAAATTCTTTCTCAGTGAATTGTCTAATGTCCCAACAGGATATATCAGCTTAGTTTTTTTGGTAGTGATATCCAAACTACTTCCTTGTAGTATACTGTTTAAAAATGTTCCTGTTAATGTTGTAGTTTTGCCTAGATCTGTCCAACAATTGTTCCCCTTTGTCTTCCTGGTCCTTAATCTGTTTTCTTTTGCTTTGTTTTTGTTAGTTTTTTTCAATAAAACAGTGCATTGCCTGTTGACAACTAATTACTCTTACTGGGAAAGGCTTCTTATGGTTCAGTGAAATATAATTTAGTTCACAATTTGCAGATATTTAATCTTTAAAATTGGTGTTCAGCTTGTAGTGTGTATGTGCGTGTGCACAGTAGTAAATGTTAAATATTTCATTCTTTGTCATTAAATTAATATTTAAACAAAACAATCTTAAAACTTTTCTTTCAAGATGTGATCTGTGCTTGGGAATTAGAGTAATCTCAGTGTAAAAAAAAAAAAAAAAAAGGCATAAATTACACGTATTTCCTTTTAAAAGGCTCAGTGGGAGGAGGTTTAATTTGCTTGCTCTCCTAAAAGCATATATTGCTTCCATGCCATCCACTTACTTTATACATATAAGCCAAAATTTGATATTATAACTATGAGCAGAATTTCATCTCAATATCTTTGTAGTTTTTAAGACTTCTTAAAATATTCTGCAAAATTTCTTTCTGATACTAAACTTAGTTTTTTTTTTTTTTTTTTTTGGCATACAGTTTGACTAGGAAGAAACTGAATAATGCTGCAAATTTTAAAAACAGCTCTAGCACTGTTTTGGGATTGTAACATGCTTTTGTCTGATGCTTTCTCTACTGCAGAAATGGTGATGGGATTATTTACGTTAATTCATTTGGCCTGTTGGAAAAAAAAATATATGCTCACACTCCTCTACTTAATGGGATTCTTTCCTCGTTGCAGTGCAAACGGCTAGAGCAGGAGCTTCATCATCTGAAAGAGCAGAACCAGACTTCAGCAAACAACACGAGACATCTGACTGCTGAAAACAATCAAGAACGTGCTCTGAAGGTAAATCTCCATTTCTTCTTGCAGGCAAATTAAGGTTGTAAGCCCCTGGTGCCAGCTTTCTGGGCTGCATATATCAGTTGTGTACATTTCAGCAGAAGTGAGCTATGGTGTTTGCCAACAACCCCTTCTTTAAACACAGATACAGCACCCTTCTGTTATGGTTTTATTTTGTGTACGAAAACAAGAAAAAATAACATACTCCAAATTATTGGGCTGGAAATTTACACTAATTTCTTGGAGTCTGTCCTCGGATTACATTTTATAATGTGAAGAAAACTGTAACTATTTGCCTCACAGTACCTTTGCAAAACTAACATTTTAAAGCATGGCTGTTTGATCTGCTCCCAGCAGTGTGTGCTATATTAATAACATTGTTGACCTATACTACTAGTGACCACATAGTTGATACTACTATTTGCAAAAGGGTAGCTAGTTGGAATTGGGAGGAGGAATAATAAGTCTTGTCAATAAGAATAAAAATGAGCAGAGAGGCGGGAGAGGGTCAGAGAAAGGACAGTGTAAAGTGACAGGTTATTGCTGCGTTGAGAAAGGGAAATTGTAACGTCAGTGAAATTGATAGCTACATAACCAGCCATCTCACCGCTAGCCAGAATAAGAGAAAATGCCAGGTAAGATGTGCAAGTATCATGCACGCCTACTTAGCCAATATATTCTTTAAAATCTCTTTTATGGGTAGTGGAGAGACAATGTAAAGGCAGGAGTTGCTCTCTTGATACTGTATTGTCATTTTAAAACTATATGTTTGGTGTAGGTAGTAAGATCCAAGCATATCTCATTTATAGGCAGATTTTCCTCTGCCTCCTTTTTCTTTTTTTGTGTTAGGAAAACATGTTATTCATGCAACATCTTGACCAGTGCAAAGTACAGGAATTAAGGCAAATCCTTGTGTAGTTTGACATTTCTCAGTAAAGAAAAAAAGTGTAATGAATAAATGGAAAGAGGCTTCATGGCACATAAATGCTGTGTGTTCTATGGGCTTATAATTGCCATCAGAATCTATGATGAATTTTACAAAACCAAGTGAGCAATATTGAAAACAATCTCTTCTCCGATGACTGGAAATAGATCGTAAACATTCAGGGCTGTTTCTGACCATGATAGTACTATTTTGAATCTGGTATCACTGAAGGTTAGTGCTTGCCAAGCACTCTGCTTGTAGTAAATAGTATTGTTTTTCATAAATTGTATTGTATGCTGACTTGTTTTTTGTGTCATTGAAAATGTTATGCACAATCACTTTCCTTCAGAAAACATTTTTTTGTTGGAAGTACATTTTTACATTTAATATTGTCTGACATAATGCTTACAGAATAATTATATTTTCAGAGCAAGAAGTGACTTAATAGTTCAGAGTGTTACTAGGATTTCATCCTAAGCCTGATATTGCTCTCCCAGCACCTAATCTTTAAAGAATTTAATTTCTGGCTGTCACAGGCGTTTTTTGATATTTTCAAAGTTAGAGGTTAATTGGTCGTAGTCTTTTGGAGATGAGAGTCTGGGGAGGAAAAAAGTGAATGCTTTTTGATTTTTGGTAAGGTCTTTTTTAATATTGTCCTCTCTAGAGTTTGTCTCGGTTCATATTACTGGCGTCTACAGTGAGGGTAGGTCCATCTGAGCACTTCTTAAAAGGCTGCTTGGTTACACTGTATTCCTGACCTTGAAAACTATGAAATGTGTGTGTGAAATACTGGCAATAGCAGTCAGCATTGTTATGCAGCATATCCACACTCTTTCTGCCCTAAGAAGTCATCTAAATGAAAAGCTTATCATTCATTTCTAGTGCAGACTGGCTGGTAGTGCAAACTGGAAGATACAGACTGGCTGATAGGGATGAAAGTCAGATCAGAAATTTCTTTAGCCACGGGGGGGACTGGTGCCCTGGACTCAGCTGCTGCTCGGTCATGATGCTGCTGGCACAGAAGCCCCATGCCCTGCGAGGCAAGACGGGCTCTGGGCTCACAACTCGCCTGGGGGATCCTCTTTTCAGCTGCTCGTCCTTCCTTCTGCATGCGCTGCCGGGAGTGCTGTGCTCAGACCTTACGTGCACTCCTGGCTGCTGCTGCTGATCCTTCTTTGCATCTGTTTTTGGAGAAATGTGACCAGTGGTTGGTGTCTGTGGTGTGGGGTTAAACATCAGCATAACTGTTTTTGTTCTCAGCATGATCCAGACAACTGACTGCTTTAACTACCTCCATGTGCCAACCAGAAACTGCATTATGTAATGTTAATTCAGTTATGAACAGGTATCCTGCGGGAGGAGTCCAGTTACTACATCCATTCAGAACAAATTCCATTAGGGAAGATATTTAAAAAAGAATTTCACTTCTCCCTGCTCTCTGAAATTTAATTGATCTTGCTGACTTGGTTTAGCAAAACGTGTATTTTGGTGCTAGGTGGCAGATGAGAAACTTGATCAGGTTCAGATTTGCTTCAACAAGCAATGTAAGTGCAAACGTCAGATATGGCTACAAGTGTCATCCTTGCACGAGTGGATAAAATACAGTAATCAGGATCATCTTGATTAAGGATGGCATAAAATTTGGTGGCTAATGATAACTATCTCTGCAGGGTTCTGAAATGTTCTTTAACAACAAGATCTCATGGATTATTATTTCTTCCTTTTTAAAAAAAAAAATTCTCACTATAATGAGCTTCTCAGAAGGAGAAAAAAGTGTAAGACAGATATGCATAATAACCTGTTTCATTCCACATGGGGTATAGTCTAACAGGCAATATAAGCTTCAAGTTTTCAGCTTTGTTTTTATTTATATTAGCTCACAGGGCTGTTTCCACCCTAGTTTGAGGCTCTAGCAGTGCATAGTCACCTGAGTGAAGTAAAGCAACAGAGAGATTGTTTTTACCTGTGGGAGAGGGATGCTGGCAGTAAGCTGGCTGGATTCAGGATGTGGGAGTCACAAAAATGATGCAAGCACTCCTACATACTTTTCTACGTACTTTTAGATCCCACGTCACACCTGAGGATCATGTGTCAAGTCACACCTGAGGATCATGTGTCAAATAAGACTTTTGGCACATAATGCATAGTGTGTAGATCTGTACTGTGCCAGTTCATCTTACAGTGTGATGTTACATCTGTTACAACATAACATGTAACATCATGTTACAACTCTTTGGTAAGATAGTTATCCATACAAATCTCTATCAGACATATTAGTACTGTGTTGTTTTACATTTCTGCATTTAATGTATTTATGAGGTAGAACTTTCCTTACAGTACTGAGTGCCATTTAGTCCCACAGTGCCAAATTGGTACCCCAATTTTAATAATATTCTTATTGGTCATAGGGGATTATATTAATTGAATGACAAGGCTGATCTCAAATCTTTCCTCCAAGCAATGCCCATAACTGCACAGAGGTCATGCAGGGAAACATGTGGACGCCTGTTTCCATAGCTAAAGTAAAATAATCCTCTTCTTTGTGAAACCATTTAAAAAATCTTATAATATTTCAGATTGAATTATAGCTAAATCTTTTAGGGATAATTGCTTCCAAAGGGCCTATACGTTTGCGCTCTTAGTACATTTTCATAAAATAAGATCTGCAGAGTACTTTGCAGTTCTAATGTGTCAGGGTCTATATGTAAGATTATTCGTTTGTGCTTGGCCTTCATAATTAACATTTGGTCTCTCCTGATTCTGATAATACACTGAAATATCAGATTCAATTAAACGTAAAAGTTGAATTGATATTTTTCATTAGTATTCAAATATTGTTGTGGATCATTTTATTGTTGGCTTTGAACTATATTTTTGAAATGCAGAACTTTAAGTAATATATTTTCATAAAGAAAAATAAAGATTTTGTGAGTCTGAATGTCTTCTTTACTCTGAAAAAGAATAGGAAATAAGTCTTGTGGATCAAATAACTTAATGTGAAAATTCATGGAAAATGTTTAACTGAATTTGAATGAAACACAGGGAGAGGTGACCTTTTTCACAGGCGTGATTTATTTTGTAGCTTTTAATTAGGTGGCACATTCTTTTTGAAGCAGCTATTAATCTGTTGTAAACACCAAAGAGACATAGTAATTCACTTTCAAGCCAAACTCTCAAAATGGAGGAGAGGCCGTTTCATGATGATATACAAATCAGGTGCCCTTTAGTGACTTAATGAGTTTACTCCAGCCAAGTATGATGTCATTAGAACTTGTAAAAGTTATTCATCTCCTTCAGAACTATTAGCATGTTAATCTTTGGTTATGTTTGACCTTTCTTGGAAAAAAAAAGTTTTTCTTTTGATGAATATTTGTAATTGTCATTTTCTGTAGGATTTATCCTAAATGCTTCCATAGCTTTATTAATAGTATAGTAATTTAGAGTCACGGACAAGAAACTGACATAAAAGAGCTGTCAGAAATTTGTCCACAGTAGTGTTATAAAGCAATTACAGATATTCTCACCTGCTGACATGTAAGAATTGTGCCAAGGGCAGGAAATCTACAATGCATAGTAGTTTGGTAGATCATCCAGTGAGGATGCTCCTGAGGGGGAAAAAAACATTCTAGAAGACTTTATGTAAGTGCTTCCTGATGTCCTTCATAAATTCTTTTAAGCTCTCTTTCGATTCTCAGAATTTTCAAGATTCTTAGAGTGGAACTCATTTTCCCATATGTTTTACTATGCCAAATACAAGAATAAATCCAGCTGATGTGTCATCCAGAGAATCTGATGTCATTTTTTAAAAAAAGCTTGAACATGAAGTTTAAAATATTTCCTACTGTTGAAACACATGGAATATCCATACTATTTAGACATAATATGGAATAAAGTGCTGCCTTAAGAAGATGGTAGCTGTGGCCTATATCTGTAAAACCTAAGTCTTTCTAACCTTGCTTTTATGTTTAGAGCTTCAGGGCTGAAGTTTTAGGACTTCATTTTAATGTGTTTAGAGCTGATTCATGTCTATAAATCCTCCGATTTGTTTCTGACAGAGCAACATGGTTTTGAAATATTCTGTAATCCAGAGAAACTTGCCTGAACCAGTGATGGGAGATTCCAATCTTATCACTTCTCTTCAAATTCCAATTCAGCATACAATTTTTTGTCACTGTAGTTAATTGCATCCTAGAAGACTGAGAGAAAAACCTTTCAATACTTTCATAATCATTTTATATAAGACAGTAGAGATCTTGTTGACTTATTAGAAACCTGTGAACATGGTAAGGCCCAGCCACTTCCAGATCACTGTTCTGCTGACTTCAGCCATTTTGGCTGTCATGCCATCATTAACTGCAATGCAGTTTGAGTGATGGAAGCCAGTTGTTGATTACCAATATACCTCCCTCGTGAGGTCCCATCTGGAGTACGGTGTCCAGGTCTGGGGCCCCCAAAACAGGAAAGATGTGGAACTGTTGGAAAGGGTTCAGAGGAGGGCCACAAAGATGACCAGAGGGCTGGAGCACCTCCCCTATGAGGACAGACTGAGGGAGCTGGGCTTATTCAGCCTGGAGAATAGAAGGTCAGCCTGGAGAATAGAAGGCTGCGGGGAGACCTCATTGCGGCCTTCCAGTGTTTAAAGGGAGGTTATAAACAGGAGGGGAACCAACTTTTCATAAGGGTAGACAGTGATAGGACAAGGGGGAATGGTTTTAAGCTAAAGGAGGGAAGGTTTAGATTAGACATCAGGGGGAAGTTCTTACTGAGAGAGTGGTGAGGTGCTGGAACAGGCTGCCTGGAGAGATTGTGGATGCCCTGACCCTGGGTGTGTTCAAGACGGGATTGGATGGGGTCCTGGGCAGCCTGATCTAGTACCAGATCTGGAGGTTGGTGGCCCGGCCTGTGGCAGGGGAGTTGAAACCTGATGATCCTTGGGGTCCCTTCCAACTTGGGCCATTCTATGATTCTATGAATGTATTGTAGCTAAGAGATGAATAGCTTTATTATCTAGTGGAAGTGGCTATTATACCTTTTCCCAGTCTGTAGGCTACAGTGTAAATAGATTTTACTCTCTAAGAGTTTAAAACTTGTTAATGCCGTTGTTGACGCAATGTTACTCTTATTGGTCAGTTGTATGATAAAAGATGCTTTAAAATGTCCTAGTTGCCTCAGAGTTGCTTTTTCTTTAATGAAACAACTCACTAATATCCATCTGTTGAATAGTCCACCCATTTCTTTCACATTTTGCTCTGAATTCCTCTAGCCGATATGCACTTTTCCCTCCATATCTAACAGAGAATGTCAGCCTATGAAAGCTCAGTTTGAGAGCTTGCTCTCTAGAGTTAACCCTAAACCAACTATGCTTTTCATTCTGGATGTCGTATGTTGCTATATATATAAAAAGGACTGTTCCCTGATTTGCAAATGAATTTATATGTGTTTGAAGACTAGAATGCCAGCTGCATCTTGGAAGTAGAAGAGGAAGAAAAGTAGATTGCAGATCTGCTGCTCAGTTTGAGGAGTTACTCTTGCTCTTACATTTGCTTATGATCCGCGTCTGTTTTTCTGAAGCTACAGGAACATTTCAGGAGCAATGAGAGCAGCTTCTTGGAGGTTTCATCCATTGTTACTACTAATCCTAAAAGTTTCTTTGTGCTATTCTTCCGACAACTTGTGTGGATAAAATACTAGAGGATTTATCAAAGCAAGTTAGAATCTCTATATTTGTGCAAGAGCAGTTTCAGTAGGTCAGTTGCTCCTCCTAAGGTGCTGCTTCTTGGTCTTTCAGGAGAGTTGTCTGTTTCACTTTATACAAAGCTACTTAATGCATTCATTGTGCTCTCCAGTAGCTACCCAAAAGTAGAGTGTACACTGGGATTTGTGAGACAAATTTTCTGCTCTGCCAGTAAAGTTGTTGTAACGTGAATGAGATCACTAATAAATTTATAGTGTGGAAGTTTGCTGAAGTTTGAACAGCCGTTGCTTTTAAGTACATAGTGGAGGTGGAAATACAAGACCTAGCAGAACTTAGAACATTCTGCTGACAACCTGAATAAAAATGCACAAATGTTTTCCTTCAGTTGCTGCTTCCTAGACACTTTATTATGCAGCATACGTAGAGTTGCAGTCTTAATTGCCATAGATCAGAGCCTTTGCTTGTGCTGCACCCAAAACACTTTGTCACAAGGTCTTAAGGACTGTCACTAAGGTTAAACCCACATGTGCTCAGCTCTTATCCATGCTGGATACACGATTAGTCACTTTATGGCTGGGATTATTAAGTAGTGCTGAACACCTCAGAGGATCTCAGTGTAAGCCAATGCATCATGTTGTAAGTGAATACTAAAATGAGGCCATACACAACTCCAGCAGAAATGACTCTGTCCGTGTTCTGCTGGGACATTAACTTTCTGCATTCCTTTCTGCTAAAGTTGTAGTGTCTCCAAAAGCAATTGCTACAGAATTCTGAAAACCTGCTGAGTTATATATTTTTGACCTCTCCATATATGTAGATAATCCTATATTCACCAGTGTTCTCTGTCAATCCCTGTGGGAAAACATGTGAGCACTAGTTGAGTGGTCGTCTGAAGTTTCCTTCAACCCAGCAGTTCATTTGAGACGGATGTCATAACCTGGTCCTCTGATAAATTCTGGTCCTGAAATCCTCAGCCAGATACTTTTCCTTCATCTGGTGTCATATATTTAGAAACGTAGCAGTTTGATTATGTGTATTCCTTTCGAGATTAAAGTGACTAATTTAGCATATGTATTTGAATGTGACTGAAAAAGTCAAGTTCAGAAATTTTATTTATTATCACATGACCAGTTTTGTTAATTGTTTTTGTAGCCATTCAGGCTGGTTGGCTTTATTTAGATACGCATATCTTGGCAGTTGGCAGAAATGTTCTTCAAGAGTGGCAACCACATTCTTAATGACAGTATCTTCCCATCTGGTAATTGATGTTTTTGCACTGATGGATATTTATATTAATAGAGAAAAAAAAAAATCTTAGTTTGTATAGTTTGCAGCAGTATCTGTAAGTTACAATAATTGCTTAAATATAGTATCAGCTAATAACGCAATGTCTTCCTCTCATGGAAATAAATGATGAGACACTCACCACTCACTGAAAGAGAAGTCATCCTGAATCCCTTTAGAAACACAAGCATCCAGAGTGATAAATCTGGTTTATATGAAACATTATCTCCCTGGCTTAAATAAAATGATGCATGATAACATCAGTATTTGTATGATTTTCAGTGAGTGTCTTTAAGTGGCCATCCTTCCTGCAGGGCTGTGGATAGAAGGCAGGTGGTTTATTCTGTTCTTGGTTCACTAAGGCATCACTGTAGGCAACAATTTTGAAACCGTTCAAGCCTGGGATTGTTTCCAAACAAAGGAAACAAACAGATGTACCAGAGTTCTTCTCTGCTTCATCAGTTGCACTAGTAGTGCCACCTCTGTAAGTATGTCCTTTCCCTGGCAGCATTGTCTAGCAAGGCAGCCAGCATGTACGCTGTTCTCTTCACAACAGTTACTAAGGATTTCTTGGACTCTGTTCAAATGAAAGGAGACTGAGAAGTGGTGTTTCTTACATACTGTGACTTGTTTTAAAGCAAAGTAGTATATAGATTAGAGTGAATGTTTATTGGCAAAACAATATTTGTCCAGAAAATGATCCTGACGAGTTGCGTCTGCCTAATTTAGTTATGCTTTTCAAAAACATTTGTATATCTGAAGTAATTTTAGAATGCTTCTTATTGCCTGTAAACAGCAGCACAAGAATAGCACTGAGTGTGTCTTGACAGACTGAACAAATAGCATCTTGGCTAAAAGAGTTTGTTTGCCTCACCTGATAAGTTTGTCTTCCTTCTTTCCCGTTAGCAGATGCTGAACATCTCTAACCAAAGCAGTTATGTTTATTGAACTTTGATACAGTTCTAAGCATTAAGGAATTCGTTACTCATTTATACTGTGTTTGGTGTCAGCTTTCATCTGCTCCACTAGAATTCCTTGGAGGTCTGTTGCTTTTTATTTTATGGCCTTGAAATCTGTCTTAGCATCAGATTACCCTTGACAATCTTAAATATCAACAAACTATACGCTGTAAACGTCCCTTTGTCATTGGGAATGATATGGTCATTCAAACTTTTTGGCTGAATCCTTTGGTTTTTTGAGTGGTGTGTCCATCTCATAGTTGGAAATAGTCTTCCCACTGGGTTAGTATTACTTTTTTTACTGAATGTAGTGGGTACTTAGTATGCAATATTTTGGTTTTAGGTTATTCTAAATCTGGATTATTGTTCTCCCATTTGTCTGGGCTGCTTCCGTGTCCTCACTTTTGGTGTGCAAAAAATCACCTCTTTCATGACAGTAGACTTTTGTGACCATCAACTTTCTATTGACAAGGCCCTCATCCCCGTTTTTAATGTAACCGTTCTATATTTATGCACGTGTGTTTTCAGACACTTTTTATTTCCCTTCCAATAGGGTAGGTTCCATTATTTGTGGTTGATTCTCTTTGTAACTGTATGGTCACCTTCCTGGAAGTTTCTTGCAGCCGCTTGGTCTTGCAGTACAGTAAAATTCAAAATGCTTTTTTTTTTTTTTTTCAGTCGTAAATCTTCTGCAGTATTTTTAGGTTGTTTTCTAAGCTGTGACAAAGTACTTCAGAACTCAAGTAGTTTGTGAGTCTGGGACAGATCTCAGATGTATGTTTTTCAGAAATATATATTGTGGATTAAACAGACCTGAAATTGTAGAAGGTGGAGCAAACTATGTGAGCATCTTCTAGAAACCTATGTTGCATGCCCTTACACTCCCTATCTTCACAGAGGTGACACTCATGCCTTAAACCCATGACAATAAATTGTGTTCTAAACCACAGTGAAATTAATCAGTAAATTAGAATCACAGAATCTGATACATAAGTAAAATGGCTACTGTAGAACCTGCAATAGTGTTAGAAAAGCTACTCGTATGGAAAGGTGAGGTGTTATAAAAACAGAAATTCTATTAACTCTAATGATAAGCTTCGTTGCCATCAAAGGCATAGTTATTCACCCAAGTCATGGGTTCATTTTTCTTCCATTCTGCCCAATAATACATCAACAGTAGTACTACTGTGAACCTTTTTAACATCTGAGCTTGTGTCATATTGCTGTACTTCAAACAGCTGTTAGAAAAAAATAATAAAATTTCACTTTCCCTCTTGTATGGAGCTTCATTTCAGGATTACACATTAATCGAATTGTAAAGTAATCATGAAGCCTGAAATGTTGACCTTCTATCAGAAAACTAGACTCCCTCCTTCATTTGCCACTTTGCAATACTATAAAACATATTTCCAAACTTGGAATGGAATAGAGTAGAATAGTTGGAAGGATCCTTCAAATATCATCTGGTTCAAATGCCTGACCACTTCAGGGCTAAGCAAAAGTTAAACAATGTTATTAAGGGCATTATCCAAACGCCCCTTGAACAGTGCGAGGCCTGGGCCACCAATCACCTCTCTAGGAAGCCTGTTACAGTGTTTGACCACGCTCATGTAAAAAAAATTTTTCCTGATGTCCGCTCTGAACATCCCCTGGTGCAGCTTTGTGCCATTCCCACACATTCTACTCAATCTCTGAATTTAGTTGAGAGATTCTTAATCTGAAGACATTTCGGACATAAAATAGTAACTGTTCAGTGTTTTAAAGAAGGTCTTAGTATTAGTTTCTGTTAATAGTCTCTAATCTTCAGTGGACTTCGCTTATGCTTCTGTAAGTAACCACCTGCTGTGGTTTACAGCATGAAAGAATAAAAGAAATGCTCCCAACATCACATCTAAAGACTTACATTGGCATAGTTCTCAAAGATGTATCAGCATATAGTACTGTAATAAAGCAAAGCAAGTACCAAACATATTTAGCCTAATGTTAATTTTTCTCATTTTCAGAGGGGCTGGGTATTAAAAGATGCCAGGGACAAGATACCAGGTTTAATAAATGAAGGGGAGGAGTGATATTGTCATGTTTTATCTTTTATTTTGTAAAAATTATTTATACGTATGAAATTGTATTAATGCATGCAGGAAGTATGATAAATCTTAATTTTCAACCATTTTTTCAGTGTCTTACTGTACACCCTTTTTTTATACGCTGAACAGGAAAATGATCCTCTTTTGTTTGAGCAACAACTGTAAACAAAATCATGAGCCTGAGTGCACGATGACATGTTAGTTATTTGTCCTACAATAAAATGTATAAAAGGTAGTAACCTAAGCTCTTGTGCAAAAGACAAGCTACAGGGTCATTAAAAAGCAAAGGTCTTGCTCTGACCCATCCATGACCCTCTTATCTAAAATGCCTCTCAGACTTGATAGAATCTACTTTAGATCTTGGGAAGAAGGAACCAGGGATGTGATAAAGGATCAATATAAATATTTCAGAATATTATGTGCTTACTAAAAGGTGGTCTTTGTGTGCTTAAATTTAAGTTTCTGCTCAGAACGAGAGGGCTAGCAAGTGATCTTCTAAAGTACTGGTCAGAGTAGAAGGGGAGATATATGTTAAAGACATCGAAATATCAGGTCTTAATTATTTTTAAGACTGTAGGCTAAGCTTGATTCAGAAGCCCCAAGATGCTTTATGTTTCCTTCTCTTTATCTGTCTTTCTACTATAATCTGAAAACCTTTCCTAGTCTGTTCCCAGGTGGGAAGCTTCTTTAGGTGTTAGAATGAGGTGGAGTCAGAAGAGCTGATGTTCAGAAATCGCAGTTTCGTGCATAGCCATCATTTACTTCTAGGACTCAGGACTCAAGTCACCTCTCCTTTTTAATTACCATCTATTTATTTGGTTTGTTGTAGAAGCACATTTAGGGATCTTCTGCTTTTCCCCACAAACAGGTACAAAATCCTGTTTTCCCTTCTTAGTGTGAGGCTGTGCAAAGGTGTAAAAGAAAAGTAGACTCAGGTGTTCACATGTACTGGTTGCAAAAGGGAAGAGATGCTCATGTACAGTAGATGCATATTTCTATCCTGGCAATACAAAAGTACAAGAACAGCTTGAAGAGCAGGAAGAATAAATGGACTTTGATTTATTTTTATTTTTTTATTCTTCTGTGAAGTAAAATATTCTTCAGCACTTTTCTGGTAGATCTCTGCAACTTTTCTGATGAGATGTATTGGCAGCTGTGCTTTGGCTTTTCTATAGGAGAAAGCTTTAGTTACAAGTTTTAGTAAGTTATACGCTAGGGGTGAAGTAGCAAATTTGATATCACTGATCAATAATTCTGAGTTTCCAGACTTTAACCGTAAACAAAAAAAAAAAAAATGGGGGAGGGGGGAGGGGCAGGGGAAGAACCCTGTGCAGGCACACTGGCACTCCACGTATTCAGAAGGTAATGTTATCTTTACTAATTAATGCAAGCACAGATAGAATTTTGATGTGTGAAGTACTTAACCGCATTTTATATCGTTCATAAGATGTCAAAAATATAAAGCAAGGCTCACATCAGCAGAAGTATATCAGTGCATTAAGATTTCAATTCATATTTCACACTGGTCTTCTTATTTAGAAACACTGCATGCATAGCTATCTCTGGCATGTAGCTGAATCAAAATTGCTCATTACATTGGAAAAAATGAGTTTTTAACTGGAAAAGTCTGATTTCTCCTGTAACATATGTTTACAATTAACACTTCAATATCTTATTCCTCCAGAATTCAGTCAACTGTGCTATTTCCAAAATTCAGCTTTCATTAGTGATAAGGTAAATATATCTTACAAAGTAAAAGCAAAGAAAAGGTGAAATTCGAAGAGAGCTGCCTTAAAACTTTGGCTGAGAAGCTGACGTAACAAGTGTTATTTTGTAATAGTAAATAAAAGCATATCACATTTCCTAAACATGGTATTAATGTGAACTGGTGATTTTGAGCTGCTAAACAGTCAAATTTGCAACTTAAACTAGGAGACCCAAGTGTCATTTTGTAGTTCAATTCAATATGTAAAGAAACCTACTGGGACTTTATTTTCGGAACTGTGTTGGTTTATACTGGATTTTCAATCTCCAAAATTGATTCTCTGCTCAAGAACAGAGCTCATCCCAGGTTTTCTAGTTAGGTTTCAATTCTATTCCGTGTAATATATTTGCCATTTGGATCATAGTCAAGATGCTTATTTCAGTGCTTATTTGTATTTGTTTATTAGAGGAATACTTGTGATGCTGGATGGGATATTAAGGTGTTGTGATTTGCACATGGAGTTCTTTCTGTACATGTACCTTGTCCACACATTCTGAAAAATTGCGAGAACTTTATTTTTAAAATCAATGCAATTAAACTATTATTTGCATTAAAAGAACTATTTGGACCAGACTTTGAAACAATAAATCTAATCTTGTGGATTGTCTCGATTCTGCTTATGTAGCTGTGACTGCACTGTCCTCCTGACATAAATAGTTACTATTATAAGGTCTAAATTTTGAGAAGAAACAAACCCTTTCTGACTTCAGTCTAGAAGCTTTAATTCTAATAGGATTAGGTCCCAAATGTGTGAAGCCTTAAAGGTGGTGCCACATGTTTATGTTGCTGTAACAATACTCAGAGATTAGTGGAAACCGACAAAATTTGCTTTTGTGAATTAGATATCTTACAAGATACAAGGTGATCTGGTAAACATATGCTGATGCTTCACTAGTTATTTCAGGATAGCTCTGACCAGAAGGCATTATAATTGGAAAAATATTTGGTGTCCAGGTTAAATGAATCTATTATGCTTTCTCAGCGAAAACTATCCTATCTTTTCAAAATCTTTCCATCCAAAATCTCATTAAGAAAACCTCAACTTTAACAGTGCTTCTGAGTTCTCTGGGGAAAAAAAAAAAAGTAAAAATGAATTAATCTTAAAATACCTCATTGCCCTGGTACTTTAATCATAGAATGATAGGATGGCTTGGGTCGGAAGGGACCTCAAGGGTCAAGTTCCAACCCCTGTGCCACAGGCAAGGTTGCCAACTGCAACCTTCACCCCATCTCCTAAAAGGATGTAACTGTTTAATACATAGTTCTAGTTTAAAAAATGAAACTGAGTTTGCCTCCACTACTCAGCAATGATGTGAGTAGTTTGAATACACTTGGTTTCAAGTAGCTGCAGATTTCAAGCTTTTTCCCTGGAAAAGGAGCATGTAGGCTACAGGGGAGACAGTATACCAAATACTATTCGTTTTTTCGTAATTAGACTTTTTGTCAGTCTTTTAAGTATTCATTATATGCTAATATTTAAGAATATCTCATAAAGTAAATTGGTTTAGTTAGTTATCTGTTCCTGTTTCTTAGAGCTGAGCTGTAGATGTTGGAGGAGAGACTGAAAGGAGAATGACTGAAATCTCGGAAATGCTGCGGATAGCTACTTCTGTTTGAAATTGCAATATAGTAGTAACAAGAAAAACATTCATCTTCCAATCTAGATAAAATAAAATGTATTTATCTACCCTATTAAATCTGGCTGCCAACTTTCAAGCAGGTGCAATTTTAAGCTCTATAGATGCTAAATCCTGAAACATTTGGTCTATAAACAAAAAGCTGACATCAAATACAGTATAGCTGCTAGACATAGTAATGGTGTATATATGCTACATTCACACAAAACAAGGAGATGATTGCTTTTTTGTATGTTGCTTAGGGTTTTTTCTTATGTTAGAGTATTAAAACAGATATTAAATTTTATCATTAATGCAGTGCGTGGTCTCTCTTCAAATCCCCTTAATTACAGATTGACTCCAAGGATTACACAGCATGGATTTTAATTTTAACTGAAACAAAAGGAAAAGCTGCTTAAAAATTATTCTTGCTGAGTGACTTGTTGGACCATAAAACAATTTTTAACATCTTTTGACAAGTGTTGTCAATTTTTTTCAAACAATAGAGCAGAGCTAAGTGCACCTTCAAACTCCAATTATATCATGTCTACTTCCCAAATAAAATGTTATATTAACTTTGTCCTCACGAAGGAATGTCTGCCTCTCATATTTTTGTTTTTACAGTTATCCTTTAGGAGAAAAAGGCTGTAGTCTTGCTGAGATGTGTTTGTATTTGAAGAGAATGACATCAGACTTCATATTTCCTTTCTTCAGTAATTTAGAAAAAATTACCAAGCAAAGTTGATGTTGTAGCTGCAGCAGCTTATTTCACGCCCTTGTGTTGTTCCCATTCTAACCCCTATCTTTAGGGCTTAAGAGCTCCTCTCTGAAAATTTCATTCCAGCCTGAGAGTTAAAACAGCATGTCTCAGTCCAGAAACAACATTTTCACAAACTGGGGCCTAATCCAGTAAGCCTCACTCAGGAAGCTACTTCTGTGAGTACGTATTATTCATAAGAGCAAAACCTGCAGGATCAGGGTCCTGTTTTTTAATCTGGGGAGCTTTTTTCCCCATTTCTCAAAAGATAAAGTCAACTTTTCAATTTTTTTTATTTCGTTTTCTAATGCTTATTTTTCACAGTTAAAGCTTACTAGGACATTTTTACAGTTTTACTATATATCTCCTGCCAGTTCTTCAAGATGCGTAGGAAAAAACAAAGTTGCTCTCCAGAGCTGCATCAAATAATCCCAAAGCTAAGTGCCTTCAATTTCTCTTGCAGTTAGGTGCAGCTGAAAGTGCTTCTTGCCCTCTCAAAAAGTGTATGCGAGTTTCTCGCTTCAAAAATCAGCCCCTTTTCTGACCGAGTAATAACTTGAGATATTAAAGGCTGGAAAAATGAGAAATTTGGTTTTGGCCAGAAGCTCACTGTAGTGCCGAGGGATAAATCTATCGTTGCTGTTTAATGGTAGTTACTGGTTTGATAAAGTTCCTCAACTCCAGTTTATTAGCTTAAAACATACTTCCTGAGGCTTCTGCAGGTAAATAACACCATTATTGCTGTGTCTTTGTATGGGGTGAAATTTTTGCCCTTCAAAGGGTTATTTCAACAAGCTTTTCATTCTTTTGTTTTCAGCCGTCTCTGAATTGTTGCTATCAGAATGTTTAATGGCTTTCTCAATTAGTGTATTAATGCACTTTTCTTTAATGGATAAAATTAAACTCTATTGCTTCATATTATAGCCAAGCATAAATCCTTCCTATTTTTAACAGAAAAGTATGTCTCATGCAAACCAATGAACAGGGGTATGTAATGCAAACCAATGAACAGGCTAATTTATACACAATGTTCAGTCTAATTTGTCCATTATGTGCAATAGTCTCAATAGTATATGATTTTCAGGTCGTATGTGCTTAATGCAGAGACCAGAAACAGCAACAAATGAGGCTAAATTGTGAATACATACACTTTTTATGGCTTTTTCTGCAATCTTAGCAGATGTATGTTAAGAAGTATACTCACATGAGCAATTTAATTATTTGTTAGATGATACACAGCACTGTGAGTGACACTGGTTGATGACAGAAATGAGATGCTTAAAATTCATTACAGTTTTGTTCTCTTGACTAGATGCAGTAAATACTTCACATTATTGGTTAAACTTTTAATAAAGTATACAACTAGTGCCTAATTTGAACATAAAATGCCCTAAAGAGAATAACGACTGATTTTTAATGTAAAATTTAATTTCACAAGTCATCTTTTGAGGCCTATTCTGTGAATGGTTTTGAGTGCACTGGGAAGTTAACAGGGGATGAGGAGGCTTGGGGCCATTCAGAGAGACCCTTTCATAAATAATATTGTTTCTTTACCACACTGGACAAAATTTGGAAAAAAGAAAAACCCTGCTTGTGTCCTAACATAAATAAATGTATGCAAGAGTGCTGCCTATCTTACAAAGTAGTTCATGTTTGTTTAAGTTAGAGCACGGGGCACGCAGACAGTCTGGTGTCTGGTTTTTGAAACGGGTGTGTAAGCATCTGTGTCAAAAAGAAAGTCATTCAGGAATCTGAAGGCTGAGACTGACAAGAAAAATCATCCTTTGCAATAAGTAAGACATAATTTTGACATATTGTTGAAAATAGAACATTTGTCTGCAGCACATTCACTGTTGATATAGGTGTGAGTCTTGTGCCTTTTTCCATAGAAACTATTAGTATTTTTTGGTGGATTTAGATTTTGATGTTTGGATTATGAACCAGTTCTGCATTTTGAGGCAAGGAGTGATGCTGGGGCTGTAGTTTCAGTCCCAGCGTCACCATCTTTGGTTAGTGCACCAGCTTTTAAGAATGCCATTGTGGCTGTCAGTAGCTGTTTCTTTTTTGTCACCTGATTAGCATATTTTTTTTCACATTGTCTGTGTCAATGAAGACTATAGAATTTCTGGGAATTAGGTCATTTTTTGCTTTCCATAGTTTTTCTCTACTTTAGTCTCTAGTTCAGGGCTGCCGAACAGGATGTGTTGTTTCCTGGAAAGTTAATTTAAAAGCGAGTGCTTTTTCAGTTCTGTATGTATGCCTGCATAATAATCAAAAATCAAGGTTCATTCTTTTAGTTTGGAGGATTTGGGGCTTTTTGTTGTTGTTGTTTATTTATTTATTTTATTTATCCTCTTATCCACTGGATTAAATCTCTTGTTTAGTTATTGTAAAATCCCCCAGCTGTCTTTAGTTGAACCTGAATCATGAAAATTAGGAGTCTGAATTACGTTCCAAGGAAGGAAATGTTTGACTTGGAACATGGTGATTGCAGGTAGATCAGTGGACACTGAAAATGAAATAATTAGGAATAGAATGTCTTCTTTTACGTGACTGATTTGTAGTTGGCTACATCTGAAAAGGAAAAAAAAAAATCTCTTCACTTGAGACTTCCCAAACAGTGCTATAAGCTCCAAGTTATTTTGAGGTGGTGAAAGGTGAAACATTTGACATGTTCTTTCGGGACAATGCTTTAAAAAAAGAGAGGGCGGGAAAGAGGCGTTGCCACATCTGAGTTAGGGGTGTTTGTGGTTGTCCCTGACAGCAGCTCCAGTTTTAAAACACCTGTGTTTACTTTCCAGCTTTTCTCAATCAGCCTGAAGGTGGCCTAAGAATGGCACAGACAGACCTGCAAGTATGGCTGTGGTGCCTTTGCAACACACACATGGGGGGAGGGGGGGAGCGGGGAAGGAAAAAGAGATAAATCTCTTGTTATGCAGCTAATCATTAACAGCATTTTTGCCTAGCTGAAAACATATAGAACTTCTTTAAATTTTCTAGCCTATCAGATTGTGCTTATAATATTCTTTTTCTTATCTATTAAGCTTTTGTTTGTCTTGCTGGTCATTTTTTTTCCTAGCAAAAATAGTTAACTCATTGAGGTTTTTTGAATTACTAATATTTTTAGTATTAAAAATAATAACAAAAAGTAGTAATTTTGTTGCAAAGTGATGTCACATTCCTGTATTTGGACATATTTTTAACTGATTTATTATCCTTTCTACCTTTCCACTTCAAGTCACATGTATGACATTCCTGTTTGTAGAATTATGTCTGCCTCATAATTACAATGTTATGGACTTTTTTGTGGGACACTCAGGAAAGCTCAGGTTTTGTTTTCCTGAAGTAGAAAGAATGAGCAAAAGAAAACAGAGCCCTGATACAGGGGCACAGGTAATTCCTCCCTTAGACTGATTCTTTCTTAGAATTCTGAGCTTGATGGACAGCTTCAAGGTCAGCGTGTGAGGGTGAGCAACATGAAACCCTTACCCAAGACACTAAACCTAACCAGAGCACAATTACTTTTATACTGTTGATTTCTAATTCAATAGCTCAACACAGCAAGTGGGAACAAGCTAGCTCTCTCTAGATGGGGTGCTTCAAATTAACCAAGAAACTGCCCTAGAATGATCTCCTTTGTCCTGCGCAGCAGAACAGCCACCTCTGCTCTCCCAAGCAAAATGAAAAGCAGTGTACTCCACTTCAGGAAATGGTACTGGTGCAAGCTGTGATGAGGCAGAGTGCAGAACTGGCTGCAAGGAAGGGGAAAAACAGTGGTTTGTTTTTTGATATCCCCCTTTTTGAGTGATTCTGGCTGAAAGCTGTTATCTTAGCAGCTTTGAATACACAGAAGAGCTCGTGAATGAGATCGTCATGTAAGTATCTGTGTGGTAGTATCATTGAAATCCACATCGCAGCCCTCTTTCCTACCAGTAAAGGAGGGGAGCCAGCCCCTCAAATAAGAACTGGAAGGGACAAGAGATCCAAAGAGTTCACATAACTGATTTCAGGAGGACTTTGAAGAGAGTTAAATGATATGTCTGACAGATGGGGATGTTGCAATGTAGATCTATTTCAAAAACAAGCAGGGTAAGGACAATATGTGAAAGAGAAAGAAACAGTTTTGTGAATGTAACTTTTTTTCTGAAGGGAAAACCAAGATCTTGATAAGAGATGGGTAGATAGGGAGCTAAGAATCAAAATGTGTTTAAGTGGTTTGGATGCTTCCCTCTCATGAGTTTTAACAGTAGTTAGGTATCTAACTCACATTTTTTGGAATCCCACTTAGTACTTGCCTGAGCTGCCTCAACACCTCTGAAAATCTGATATTCATTTTTTGACCTCTGTTAAAGTTGCCACCTGCAAAAGCTGATAGTTTAATAAGAGAAAAGTAAAGGCTGCAGTTTCCTAGCAGTTAAAACTAGTGTGGCCTTAAGAATGGAATTGCCTCTATGGAATATATTTATTCAGTTTGTGCTTTGTCTTGCAATATTGGTTTGTTCTGTGAAATTGCACTGAGGAGGAAGATTTATATTAAAAAAAAAAAAAAAAAAAAAAAAACTGTTGTCTAAACAGGTTAAGCCCTTGGCTTACTAATTTTGTCATGTCACAGCCATGTGTGTGCCACTTCATAGAGTCTCAATCTGGTTAAGATCTACATGTGCATTTCTGAATTTTGGTGATAGGAATTTAGGACACAGCTGATGAATGCAGTCTTGAGTGAATTATTCTATTATTCTGCATTTTATTCTTTCTTTTTCCTTCTTTTTCACTAACTTTCCTGTTTGTTCAGTGCAATTCCATCTCCTGAGTTGGTAGTGCACTAGGGAGAATTTACTCTCCCCTATCACTTCAGATACTGTTGCAAGATTCTGACACAAGAATTTCTTAACCTTCTTATGGAATAGATCGTCTTGAGCGAGATCATGTGGCATGAGCATGACAACCGGGGAATCAGGTCCAGCTGACATGGGCTCATGAAAGGCAGGTCCTGCTTGACCAACCTCATCTCCTTGTATGACCGGGTGACCAGACTGGTGGATGAGGGAAAGGCTGATGTAGTCTACCTAGACTTTAGCAAAGCCTTTGACACGGTCTCCCACAGTATTCTCCTGGGGAAACTGGCAGCCTGTGGTCTGGACAGGTACACTCTTTTCTGGGTTAAGAACTGGCTAGAAGGCCGTGCCCAGCGGGTAGTGGTTAATGGAGTTAAATCCAGCTGGCATGCCGTCACGAGTGGTATCCCCCAGGGGTTGGTATTGGGGCCCATCTTGTTTAATATCTTTATTGATGACCTAGATGAGGGGATTGAGTGTACCCTCAGTAAGTTTGCAGATGACACCAAGTTGGGAGGAAGTATTAATCTGCCGGAGGGTAGGAAGGCCCTACAGAGGGATCTGGACAGGCTGGATTGCTGGGATGAGGTTCAACAAGGCCAAGTGCCAGGTCCTGCACTTTGGTTACAATAACCCCATGCAATGCTTTGGGCAGAGTGGCTGGAAGACTGTGCAGAGGAAAACAGCCTGGGGGTGTTGGCTGATGCTCAGCTGAGCATGAGCCAGCAATGTGCCCAGGTGGCCAAGAAGGCCAATGGCATCCTGCTTTGTATCAGAAATAGTGTAGTCAGCAGGAATAGGGAGGTGATGATCCCCCTGTACTCAGCTCTAGTGAGGCCATACCTTAAGCACTGTGTTCAATTTTGGGCCCCTCACTACAAGAAAGACATCGAGGCCTGAGAACGTGCCCAGAGAAGGGCAAAGAAACTGGTGAGGGGTCTGGAGCACAAGTCTTATGAGGAGCGGCTGGGGGAGCCAGGATCATTTAGTCTGGAGGAGGCTCAGGGGAGACCTCATTGCACTCTACGACTTCCTGAAGGGAGATTGTGATGAGGAGGGGATCGGCTTCTTCTCTAGGTAACTAATGATAAAACTGGAGGAAATGGCCACGAGTTGCACTAGAGGAGATTCAGGTTAGATACAAGGAAAAACTTCTCTGAAAGAGTGATCGGGCACTGGAACGGCCTGCCCAGGGTGGTGGTGGAGTCACCGTTCCTGGTGGTGTTCAAGAAATGTCTAGATGAGATGCTAAGGAATATGGTTTAGTAGTTTAGTGGGTAATTTTGGTAGTAGGACGATTGGACTAGATGATCTTGTAGGTCCTTTCCAAGCTAGTGATTGTATGATTCTGCTCAGTCTCTTTCACAGTCAGGAAATTGTCCTACCTAGAACAGGACCATCCTGGAATCGGAAAGATCAAAAACAATTTGTTTCCTCCCAGAGACTTATGGTGAATTCGGTCTATTAAGTCACTGTAGTTGTTCATTCAAGGTATTAGGACATTAAAATATCCGTGAAATACTGCAGAGTCATTACAGATGAAAGATAGAGTCTACCATCTAAGAAAACACATAATTATTTGAGCAATAGACCAGTTGTCATCTTTGGGGATGTATATGCAAAGGGATATGGTTTTCAGGTGTTTCCATCCACGCATTGATTCCCTCTGATGTAGACAGTGTAACAGACTTAGGATACTACTGATTCCAACAGTTGATCCCTAGCATTTCACCTGGAAACTTTGGACTCTTTTACCTGGACTGTTAAGAAGAGCTTGTCTGGGCATTTGCAGTAAATCTGCAAAGCAGTTTCGTGGGGTTCTTCCTAGGTTTACCAGACTTTGCATTTTTCCTATTTCTTATACTGGGATCACATCAATATTGAAAGAGTTTTTGTGTCAGAAGGGAATAAGTCTGAAAAGGGTCAAATACAGGCAAAATCCAGAAGCTGAAGTCTGTGCAGCTTTGTTTTGTTTCCTACTCAACAGTGCATCCCTTGCTTGCTTCTTGTGTTATGCCTAAATTTACTGTAGAATTTGCTTCAGGACTTGAATCAAAGTTTTATCCAAAAGCCTGATGACATTGTTGAATATTCTAAGCTGATTTTGAAAATCCAAAGGCAAGTATTCCACACAGAAGCTCTGTCACTATAATTAATGGCTATGGTTTCTGTCTCAGGGAATGATTCAGTGAGAGATGGTTCTTTGCATAAATATTTGCACCAAGCAAGATGGTCTTCATGGTCCTCCTTTTCTAAAATGAATTTTTGAAAAATCCATTTGAGTGACCCAATATGGCTTTGATTTGATACAGGCTTTGATACCACAGATCTTGGATATCTTGCTAGAACTGAAATATCACGGATTACCCTTTAGTTTGGTCAAGGCATGTGTTGCCAGCAAGACTGCTGTAACCATTTTGCTTTAGTCACTTTATTCCTTTCTTGTCCAGGGCCAAACATCTTACAGGCAACATACATGTTTGTCAGCCTTGGCATCTTACAGGTAACGTACGTATTTGTCAGCCTTGGCGTTACTTCTTGCTGCCTTTTCAGTGGATATTGCATCCTCAGAAGAGCGTGCAAGTGCCAGGCAGGGTAGCAGAACCTTTGTGTATCTGGCTCTACGTGGACTACATGGTATTGTCTCGTCTGTTCTTTTTGAAGGTAGAGTTTGAGAGAAGCAAAATATTTTGTCTTGTGTCTAAAATGTGTCATTATCTGAGATTTGCAAAGCACTTCATTCTTAGTTATAAACATCATAATGTAGAAACCAAATCCACTATCAGTGCTTGATTTGGGAAAGCTGCTTTCTTAGCCACCTGATTCATAGCTCACTATCTCTGTTCTTCTCAGGGAGGTTGCCACCTGCAAAATATTTACTGGTATATAGTTAATTTGTAAAAGCTGTGAATCTTTTGCTCACTGTAAAAACTCAAAAAAAAATAATTAAAATCTGCATTGCCTGCTTTTCAGTCAGAGACGCTGAATAAGAACAAAATGAGGTAGAGGTTCACATGCTTTACATTTATGTCTATGTTTGCAGCAATTGTTTATATAGTGTATGAGAAACAATTGTTTAAATATGTCCAAGTTTGCAAATGTGAGGCTCATCTTCATCTTCTTGATGACCTTTCATTGTTCTATTCTTTTCATGTGTACCAATGTGACTGGAAGCCATCTGTGGTCTTTAGATCACAGCCTCTTCTGGATAGAAATAATTTCTCAAGAGTATACTACATGAGAATGCACTACCTAAATTTTAATACAGGGGAAAAAGAGAATTTTCTATGAAGCAGACTGTTTTTCAGCCTTGTTTCCTAAGAAAATGAGGCATATGTGATTATGCAGTCTTAGTTTTCATGTTCTGATTTTTAGCTACTTTCAGTGAAACCTGAAAGAAGAGTAATGCTTGGGTCCCTAAGAGGGTTTTCTCTTCTGTTCAGTTGCCAGTTTTCATGAGACTCAGTGTCCCACTCCAGGAAGACGTGGGAAGAACTTTATCAGTATCCATTGCTGTTTAGCAGGGAGACAGCTGTGCAGCAATATATAACTACTGTATAAATGATGAAACAAGAGGGTAACTAGAGGTTGTAGGGTGAGCTGGAAGTATGTAATAGAACACTAGGTATAGGTAGAATCCAATAATTTTATGAGGATATTGGAAGGAACATGAGTATGTTATTATGAGGAAAGGTTTTATAAGGAAAGTGTAAGAGAGATTGGAGTATCAGACAAGGCTTCCTTAGTATTGCAAGTACAGAACTTGGTTTGTGTACTTTTAAAGAGGTCCTTTTCCCTCCAATGAATTATAAACATTTTAATATCATTCTTTTAGTGTTTTCTTCTGTATTTCAAAGCACTGCATGTCATAGTACAACTGCAAGTTTTAAATCTATCAAAAGCATAGTGAAGAGCTTCAATCATTTTCTCTCTACTGTTTTTTTTATGCTACATTTAGAGTGATGACATTATGTCTTGAAGAGTTTTTAACTTATCAAAATCTACGCCTTTCATTAGTTTTTAATAGCATTGATGTCAACTGATCTCAGGCAGTTTTAGCAGGAGTAGTGGAGATTAAGAGGTGGTACTAGAATTAAGTTGATGTTGAAATGATACTGGCACTAAAACCACCTCTCGTGGTTTTAAACTCATTCACTTTTGTCCTCAAAGATTCATTCAGTGTAATTTCTGACTTGGAAAAAATATAAGGAATTTTGTTTGTATTTGTAAGAAAGTTAAAAAGAAGTGAGTCTTCTTCTCTGATACTTGAAATATTTTGAATCTCTTTAGGAGAATAATCTGTTTAATATTTCAATATTAAAAGCTTTTTAGATTTTCTTTACGCAAATACTTCAGAACAAAAAGGTTCAAAGAAAAAAGACTTCAAATTCATCAGAAAATTCATCAGGTAGAAGAAAATAAGATCTGAAAAAAATATATTTCTTTTAATTTGTTCTCATATTATGTTCTCTTTTGACCTACATCTGAAGAGTACTTTGAGCTTTGTGTTCTTCTCTCCTATTTTTCCTTACAAGTTATTTCTCTCTTCTCACATCTAACACCATACCTTCAGCATCACAAAGCTTTCTTCTATTCTCCATTCTCAAAAATGTTTTCTTTTGTCTTCCCTCATTGTTTTCCTAACTTATCCTTCCTTTTTTTCAACCTGGATGTTTGTTTCTTCCTCATCTGTCTCAGCCACTTTATTGCACCAACAAGAGTCTGTACATCCCCCAAGACCTTTGTCCCATGCTAAGAGCTGTACCTAAGATACTGGTATTTTTGTGTATGTTGGCTTTAGTTGTTCTGTGAAGCAGAAAGATTACTTCAGGTCCCCACTAATCAAGCGGAAAATGGATGACATGAGCAAGATGTGAAAAGCTCATTGGTAGCCCCTGGAGAAGTATTGCAGTCAAAGTTGACAAATTGCAGGGGATTTAAGGAGTGCATGATAGGGCAAGCAAATGGTCTTGCTTTCAGCAAAGTTGTTTGTCAGAACATTCATCCTTTTAGGAAGACAGCTTATTTAGACAATTGTTATGAATATTTTATGTGTACAGTTTTTCTACATTATTTGCTATGCATCCCAAAAGCTGCACTAAGGTAGCCAGTTAATCAGGAGTTAACATCAGTTCTGGCATTTCTAAAGTGAGCATCTTCATTTACTCCCCTTTCCCCTGAAACAGTGTGTTAACATTTTTCATTACAGGATCATGTGTGCTTTATTTCACAGCATTCCTGCTTCACACTGTATCCAGAGAACAGCCAATCAATATATTTTTTTATCTTCTTTGTTCATTATGTGTGCCAATCCCTTGTTTACTGGATACTGTTCAAACCTTTCCCTGAAAACAGAATTTTGAGTAACCATCAGGGGGATTTTCTGTATTATTCAATGTTACGAGAACCAAAGGTTTAATAAACAATGATACTATGTATTCCTGCAGGAACGTTTTATTCATGTTCCTTGGGGAAACCAAGGCATGAAGAAGTTAAGGTCAAAAGTACCCACAGTTTTTGCATACCTATTTGAGATATACAGGATGTTACCTTCTGAAATATTTATCATTCATAAATTATTAGCATTTAAGGCTAAGCCCAAAACCCATTTTTATACAATCTAATTGGTCTTCTGAATAGCACAGGTTATTGATTTCACCAGTTGCATCTGTATTGATCCCAGAAATTTGTTTGTTTAAACATACTTTCTGGAAAGGTACCTAGGTGGATGTAAAAAATTCCATGAGATGAGGAGGCTCCCAATGACAGTTTGTTCCAGTGATTCAAGCTGTGCTTACTCGTCAAGATTAAAAAGTCTTTCATATCCTATATCTTATGTCCATTTATTGAAAGATACCGAGAAGCAGTAGTGACACAAAACGGTTCTGTTCCCAGTACTCGATTTACCTTGTTCCAAATTAGCACGTGTATTGCTATAGATTTTCAGTGAGTAGACATATCCTCAGGATTTTTAAAATATGAACAGAGTAAGCTCTTTCACTCCATGCCCTTTTCCCTAGTGCTTACGTGACTGGAACAGCTCTTTTCTGCATGTTTTTAACATCCTTTAAAAGGATGTTTTTAACATCATGTTTTTCTTGGAGTGTGGAGGCAAATGTATTTTATAGCATTGTTCTTCAGTGCCATGCATGTAGTAAAATCACCTTAATTACTTCGTAGACTTACTTGCTGTTTTGCTATGTATACACCAAAAGTTACATTTTACCAGTTTTTCCAACAGCATTATGTTGTCACCTTGTGTGAAGTTCAAGACCTTTTTCATAGTGCTTTTCAGAATTCGATTCCCCTTTCTATAAGCATGACGTGTGTCCACTGTTCTTAGAGTTTTGCATTTGGTTTTATTAAAATACACTCAATTTAAATAGGCCTAATTACCGAGAGACCCAGAACATTGTTTATTTCCATTGTCATTCATGAACATTGCTATCTGTGTCTGTCTGGTTCCAAGTAATTGAAGAATACATTGAATAAGTGTATGCCTAGTAATGATACCTCTGCTACCTTACAACTATTCTCATATCATTCAGTGATGAGTGCTTCTTGAAACACTGTGTTTGGGTGTTTTTTTTTTTGACTGTTAGCCCATTCTGAATCCACTTAGGAAGTGTTTCGTTGATGATGCATATAGCTCTTTTATTTTTTAATCAGACTGTTATGTGATAATAAGTCAAAGCCTGACAAATCTTTGTATGACATCTGCTTCTAATCTCATCAAAGGAGGAAATCATATTTATTTGACAGGACCTATTTTGCACAAAAATACGGTGACTGGGAGTAATTATAATCTTGCATTAAATTTGGTGTCAGTTGAATCCAGTGTTTTCACTTATTTGTCCCAGTTTTTATGCCAGTAGTCTTTTTTCCCTTTTTTTCCCTTTTTTCTTTTCTTTTTTTTTTTCAGTATTGACACACTATTAGTGCTCATCTAGTCTTGAGGAATGTCTTAGTATTTTAAAATTGATTAAAACTGAATATGGTTCAGACAGGGATTTTCTCTAACAACCCTCCAACTCTTGAAGTGAAAATTGTCTGTCTGTAAATTTTTTCCCTTGTTGATAACTAGTGAAGTGAAAAGTGCTTATTAATTCTGTGTAAAAATGTATGTAGGTCTCTGTGAAAGTAATGCCTCCTATTTATTTCCATGTAAACTACAACAGACATAAGGAGCACAAGAACACTATTTGATAGAGCAAATTCTCAGCTACAAAATGCTATTTTTTCAGTATAGTCACCATCATTCACTATGCATTTTTGCTAGTGATGAACAAGAGGTAAGCTTCAACCTCTACTGCCATACCACCAACATCCACCTCTGGTATCATGGGCCAATGTAATGAAACAGGAGGCATTACTTTCAGAGCAGCCCTATTATCTATATCAGCTTGGTTTTTGTCCCCAAATACAGACCAACTTATATAATTTTGTTTCATAGTAAGTAATACTTATTTCCTGTAGTCCTGCCAATGATGCATTTTTCCTCAATATCTTTAACTGCTTTTATCTGTTGGCATCACTCTACCTCTTAGGATGTATGTGTACCTTTTTCTTCTGTATTTTTGAGATGTTTTATCATTCGTTTGCTTTATTTACTTTGTGCATGTATGAGGAATTCTTCTTTCTCTTGCTCACAGGGTCAGATATTTTTTATATCCACCCTTAAAGTACTCCATTTTTTTTCTATCATATTGTTTTGGTTTTTTACCAAATTTTGTACTTTATGTATTTGTTTGAGTGGTTCTGTGCATGTAAATATTCTGGTTGTTTTTTCCCATTTGAAATTCAATTAATTGATAAATATTTAGAGATACCTTATAACACGAGGGCTGCTCTGGAAGTAATTTTGTTGCCCTGAGATAGATGGCAGCAGAGAGGCAGTCTGACAAAATGGCATCTGACGTGGAAGTGTGGATGAAGCAAAGGGGTGGAATTGAATTCTTACGTGTGGGAAAAAATGGCACCCATTGGCATTCATCATTGCTTGCTTAATGTTTCTCAAGACCAAGCAGTGGTTGTGAGCACAGTGAGGGCAGTGGTGGTGCATTTCAGCAGTGGCAGCAGTGACAGTGGGTCACCTCCATTGGTACAGATTTTTATGAGCCTGGCATGTAGGCTCTTGTTCATCACTGGCAAAAATGCATGGCAGTGGTGACTGTGTTGAAAAATAGTGTTTTGTAGCTGAGAATTTGCTCTATCAAATAGTGTTCTTGTGCTCTTTGTACCTGCTATACTTTCCATGGAAATAAATAGGAGGCATTGCTTTCAGAGCGACCTAAGTAAGTCTATAGTACAGTGATTAACATCCATTGTGTAGTAATGAGATACAGATTGCGTCATGCTGGTAAGTAAGATATGATTTTTGAAAGTGTATAACATCACCTTATAGTTGCCCACCAAAGAATTTCAGCATGTCTCCTAAACTGAAGTCCACTATAGTGTCATTATTTTTCTTTCCAAATATTATAGATAGGTACTTAAGAAAAACACGTCCCTTCTCTCTAATTAGATTAGCTAGCCAGCAAGTGTTTAAGTTGTGTTAGTTAGCATATTGACCTGTACGTATTCAGGAATTGTGGTTCTGTGTTGCTGATTATTCTTGAAGGAATAATGGTGTGGGTTTTGTTTCTTAAAGTATCTTATTCTTTTACTGCCTCTCTTACCCTTCCTCTTAATCAGAGATTTTTAACATACCAGTTGTTCACCAGATTTTAGTAATGCTGGTTACATACATTTCTTTCCATCAATGAGAACTTCCTCTTGCTCCTTATCCAGATTCCTAGGATCAGTACATAAACACAATTGAAGAGATTCTTTTCATTATATTCTTTGCCACATTGGTTCAACTTTCTCGTTAGGTGCTGAATTTGAGTGTGTATCTCATTTGCCTTCCAAATAACCTCCCCTTGTGTTGCTGATTTAATATCCTGGCTGCTCCAGCTAGTTTCCAGCTGAGAAGATTAGCCTCCTACTTGTGTGGTGTCCTGTTCATGCAGTCCCTCCTTTCACTGATGGGCTGTTCTTCAGATCAAAATCTGCTTCTTTTCAGTCCTGGATGACAAGCAGAAAATACTAGAAATAAACTTTCTCACTTTTGATATCTGTAGATAGCCACTTACATTTTAATTTGCCTCTTAATTGTTTTCAGTGGAGATCAAATCTTCAGTAATTCCACCTCAGGTCTGATGTGTGAACATCGTATAGCATTTATGTTCTGTCTCCCATTGACTTCAATTGCAGCTGTGAGTGTACAGTACTTCTGCAGATTAGACACAGGGGATTTATCTTGCACAATCAGAAAATGGGTAACATACTGTGAATCCCTCTGAAAACTTTCAGTTAAGTCATGCTGAGCCACCTTGACCAAAGCTCGGACAGATTCCACTAATGCCCAGCAGCACTTGCTTCCATTAAATATGAAGTATATTTGCTCATGGCTGCAGTCCCATTACTATGGCTGCAACAACAGAAGAGGAATAAGCAGGTAACAGCTCCTTCCCTGGGCAGGGATGATTCACCCCCAGGCTTAGGTACACCCTGTGCAATGATTAGAAAGAAGTTTAGAAAAAACACAGAACATGATCATGCAATTAAAATCACAGTGCACGGTGCTGGTAACATTAATTCTGGCATTTCTAATATCTTTGTTATTGGATTTCTGACTTTAGGAATGTCCTACTAAGGAAGGGGTCCACTCATCCACCTTGAGCTGTCCAAGGACCTTTGCAGAGCCACTCACCCAGGTTCCACTTAAAGTCAATATGAAGAGGGGTGGCATGTCAGCACAGGGCAATTCTTTTTCCTGGAAGGTAAATGTGAAAGATAGCAGGGAAGAAGAAATGTTCTTCAGAAGTGCCTGGTTCACTTAAACTTTGGTGGCTGGAGGTAGGGGAGGTGAATAACACCATGTAGGACTTGTGACCATAATTATACACTTACCTCTTGTGTGGAAGGGTGGTATTGCACTCATGGATTTAGGTGTGTGTGACCCAGACAGGCAGACAGATGGTGTTGACTTGTGCCTGTGTGTAATACTGTGTTTCTTCTCTACTTTCAGTATTTCAAAATAAATCTTAAGTCTTAGTTGAGAACTAGTAGTCCTATCTCACAGATCATCCTAGTAAAAGTGTGTTATACCTACAGCAATGATAAGGAGATTGTTTTGGTCAGTAAAGAACAGCATTCCACTTTGAATAAGTTGAGAACTTTTCAAGATGTGATGGCTTTAATGAGCTTCTATCAGTGTTTTATCAAGCTTTGACCAGCGAGAGGTTTTCTGACTTTTGTCCTTCATTGTTTATAATGAAATAGATTAAAAATGTGTTCCCTGGAAAAACAGTGGTATGTTTATTTTTTTCCTTAATCAGTTGCTAATGATATGAGGTTTGGTTTTGTTTTCTTTTTTTTTAAAGATACCTGTTTAGGAGATTAGCCTTACCTTGAGACAGGTTTCCTAACATTGTGCTTCCCTCTCTTTTTTGTAAAAATAAGAAGTGTAAAGCCATTAGTTACCACTTTAACAAACTCTTCTTTATAAAATTAAGTTCCTAAAATGTATGTTGGCATAGGATTTTTTTCCAGTCAATATTCTTGATTTAATTTTTGCTCTTTAGTTACTTACTTTTTTTTTCCTGTGAAATAGTAACTGCAAAATATATATCTGCTGTAGGAAAGCCTCAGCAGACATTTAGTATTGAATAATGTTTATTTGGGTGTAGAAGTATCATTTTCTTGAAGCCTGAAATATTAATTAATCTTTGTAGGAATGAAGAAGTTAATTAATTCTTGCCAACGGTGACAAGTTGTTATTCAGTAGAATAGAAAGAAGCCCCTCACCCCTACTTGAGGTATTGTGACATCTTTTATCGACTTCAGGGGGGGCAGTGTTGGGCCCTGTATAAATAGGTCCAGTGAACTGTAAATACACATATGAAATAATTTTGACTGCTACAATCCGTCTTGAATTATTTACATTTCATGAGTTATCACTAACTTTCTTCTACAAGATTTTATTCGATGTTTTGGAAAACCGTGGCCTGTTAATAGCTTCTCCATTCAGCTGCTGGTAATAAAGCCTTGAGAGTTGGTATAAATTAGACAGTACTTTGTGTCCCCCGAGGAGTGAGGGGTTTTTTTTTTGTGAATTTTATAAGTACAGTCTCTGGAGGTATTTGATTTGAGTGGACAGGTTATTCATTGTATTAACTGTAATAGTTGAATTATTTTAGGAGATATCTTTTGTTGAAAACAATTAAATTTTACCAGCTGCCGGGATTCTGAACAAAGCAATACAGGCATAAAAGAAACTGACAATTTACACTCTTTCTTATAAAAATGTAAATTCAGTCATATTATGAAATACAGGAAAAAAGTGATTTGAGGAAACAAATCTTGATTTCTTAATATTTAACTTGATATTCTCATAGACTTTTCCTGCTGTTTTGACCTCTAGCAGTAGTAGCCTTGGACATTCATACAGTATTTCATTTCACCCGAGGCTGTTGATAATTTAGTCATCCGAAACAGCTTCTTCTAAACAGTGTCACTAGGATGTAGTTCCTCCCTCAAAGGGGAGTGGTCTTTTGTTAGATTATGTAAATCAAGAAACTCATTCATTATCACTGCGTTACTAATTCCTGCCTTAACCTGAAGAACCAGGGATCGAGCAGCACTTTTCCTGCATACAGCAAACATTAGAAGCTACTGTTCCAGCATTTGCTTTAGTTTCTTGGGGGAACTAAATGGAAGTAGATTCAAATCAGCAGGGGATTTGTTTGTCAAATTTTGCAAATCAGGTTCCAGAAAATGGAATTTTACAAGCCCCATTCGGGAGCCCAAGATACCAAACTCACTTCTTTAGCTTTCAACGTTCATACTGATTCGTTCAATCTTAATTTTGATTGATTACTTACCAGCAGAAGTTTATACTAAAATCTTTCCTTTGTCCTCTTTATCCCTTACTCACCTTTTCATTCTTTTCATGTCAATTATTAACGCTCTGACGTTACTTGTTGCTGCAGTAACTTTGTTTCAATGCAGCTGTTGCCAGGTGAGTTTTCTTGGGAGCTTGGTTGTCACACTTAAAAAATTTGATGAGATAGCTGAAAAAGACTTGTTTTAGGCAGCAGTATTCAGGTTTATATTTTCTTAGGGAACTGGCCTGGCTGTTTCTAGATGTTTTATTTGAAAGCAAAATGCAAAGGCAAGCACGCTGTGGGTTGGTTCCAGACTGTGCTCCCTAGGTTTTGTTAGCAAGGTAGGTATCACCAGGTGAGAACTTTATTGAATTGAGTTCACTGGGATAGATCCCCTGTGGCCTGGCATAGCTGGAGGTTCATGAGAGTCTCGGGAGACAGAATGCATCTGTTTTATTTGTTAATTCAGATCTTTGCAGGTCTGTTTCTTGGCTGTGAAGTGTCGCTGTAATTATGTAGGAAATCCAGTCGAGCTGTGCGTTGCTAGACTGTGACTGTTGCAAAACTGGAGACCAAAGTCCAGGTGCTTTCAGTTCCCTGACAGAATGCCAGTGGCCAAACAGCACACGCCCTGCTGTGCTCTGCTGCTGGTCACTGGGCCTGGGGTTAGTGCTGCAGGCACAGTGCCCCTTGCCATCAGCTCGTGGGCCGGAACGGGTCACCCCAGCTGCAGGGTTTGGGCACCTGAGGCCCTCAGTACACAAACGGTTTGAACGTTTTTTCAGAGTGTCTTGGCTGAGGTGAAACAATATCCACTACTGTTTTTTCTTCTTTCAGGCTAGTTCCTGCTTGCCTTGTGGTGGTTTCTGCCATGGAAACCTCTGCAGCTCAGCAGCTCAGAAGAATTTCCTTGCTTCTATCCTGATTTTAGTTAATGTCTTTTCACACTGGATATAAACCTCTCTTCAGATCTCTTCCTAAGGCAGAGGGGCCCTGTACTGCCCATTGCTCAGAATAGTTCCTGGTTGGCACAGTCTAAATGTTAACTTTTCATTGGTCAACCAAAACAGAGTGAGGCCAAAACTTAACCACTTCCCCCTCCTCTCCCAGCCCCCCGAGCTCGCTCATGGATGACAAAAAGCAGAGCCAAGTTTTCCCTTCCAGGGGAAATCTCAGTGCAATGGCCTAAGCATACTGTAAGGGCAGAGGGAAGCAGCTGGAGAAAGAAAGAATGAAAAGCAAATGTAAAGCTATTGCTTAAAACCATTCCATCCCTTTTCATTTTCCCGCATTTTTAGCATTCTTCTAAAAGTAAAAAAACTGACAATTAGGCTATAAACTGACAGCTATTTCTTTTATAGTATGCTGTGGATTCCTGTTGATAGGTGCAAGGCTGTGTATACAAGGATGCATTTCAATTTTCGTGCTACAATTTTGGGATCTTTTTCTCTTGAGTCTAAAGTAGAAACAGAGAAGTACATTGTTTTTCTTTATTTCAAAATTATAATATCCTGCTATGTGTCTTTCTTAAAACATAGCTGCCATGAGAGTATGATATACTTCTACTCATCCCTGTGGATGAAACTTCTTTTTGCTAGTTGATTTCTTTCCGTGTCCCTTAAAATGTTGGCAGCTCCTGTTAATTGTCCCAGTGCCTACAGATGAGCCCAGATCTGATTGTCAAGCTCCTCTACTTAAAGCCCAGAGAACAAGCTGCTTATGATGACCCAACGGAGTCATGAGGGAGGTCTATGAAAGGGAGAGTATTCAACCAGCTTTAATCCTTGTTTTCAGTAAGGCAGTGTCTTTAAGTGCAGACTAATTAGTGAATAGACTTGGTTGTAAATTCTTGTAGACGTGTCTTTTGTTGGCCTGAGATGAACTGAGCAGCTAATAGAAATGGTTTAAAATCTCTGCTTTACTTTTCTTTTAATGCACTTTAATAGGATATGGAGATGAGGAAATATAAATCAAAGCAGGAACAAAAGTAGAAACCGTCCGACTACCTATGTTGATACGTTACATTTAGATATTACCAATTATGCTCGTGACTCCCACTCATGGAAGTCTGGCCCTGTGATAAAATAACTATTCATTTTATAAACTTTGACATATATTGATACTAGAAAAGCGTGTAATTTTTTCCCCATGACAGCAATGTGTTATACAAGCATTACTTTGCATTTAAATAGTATGTTAAAATCATTAATTACAAAGTAATCAATCAAGATAAATATAGTTCTCCCAGTTTAACAGTACTGAAACTGAATTCCAAAAAGTGAATTTGCTTAAGAATTGATGGCATGCCTAAGACTAGGACCTTTCTACACAGAAAGGACCCTCTTTAAGCATTTGTTTATCATATCTTATTACATATTGTACAATAAAACTTCCTAAGAGGTACAGATAATCATTTGCACATTCCAAAAAGTTGTTTATGGTAAAACTGAGTGCAGGGAAAGGGAGAAACTGATCTAATGATGAATGACATTGAGGCATAGTCACCTGAAAGAGGATGCATTCCTTACAGATCAGTGAGATATTTGAAACATAGCAAGAGGGTTGGAAAAAGTTGGTTTTTTTCCCTGTCTGTATTTCCCCTATTATTTGCACATTGCTTGACCTTGACACAATGCAGACAAAAATCAGGCGTAGCAGCCTGCAGCAGCTTACTGTTTTATTCATTTTCTAAAATTAAGCATAAATTTCAGTGATAATCAATAACAGTGCCTTGGTTATTGAAGCTCATAACCTTTTTGCTGCCTTTATCACCTGTATTATTGATAGGAGATAATTACTGCAAAGCAGCTGGCTGTTGGTTTTAGAGAGCATCAATTGTTCTCCTGTCCCAGCTGTTGGCTAATAAGGACAGTCAACACATCTGTTTCAACAGCTGGTAATTAACAAAAGCCTAATTGCTGCAACTCTTAACAACAAATCTATGAAAGAGTAGGGATGTGGAGGAATATTATTTACATTGTGCTTTGCACTTTCTGTGGCTAGTTCCTTTTTTCTTTTTCTACTTTGAACACCGCTGCCTTTGTCTGACACATTGAATGGCAGGAGAACACAATATGGTAATCCAGAGCTTAAGTTTTTCAGATCTTTGTTGGTGTTTCTTATTGCAACATTTCTTTGCTAAGTTGCGAGATAAAATGGATCAAAAGCATTTTGTGGAGTTTCATACAACAGCTACAATCCGCAACAGTATGCCAAGGAAATAGGGCTGCCAGTCCAGCAGCTTCCAAAAGAAAGTAATGGGTTTCCTCCTCTCTGTATGAGCTTAATAGCCCTGCACCCCTCGTCGAAAGAGGTGTCATCATTCTTTAGAATTTGATGAATTTTGTCATTGCCGATCAGATCTTTCACAAATCTGGTCATGCAGATGGTTGTTTTTCCTTACTCTGAAACCTACTGACATTGGTTAGTTTAAAAGTTGATATCAGGTGACACCTTGGCCTTTATAAATATGTCACCATTTTATCTTTACAGAATTGGAGAGGATTCTGCACAGTGCTTGCCTATGTATCTACATTTGTAATGTTGGTCAGCAACACACAGTCAAAGATATTGCTCTTGATTACATTTATTTTGTGGGTTAACCTTGTATACAGCACACATAATTGGAACACTCATTCTAAATAGAATGCTTGTATACAAATACAAGGAAATGTTAATCCCACTAAAGTCAATAGTGAACTTCTGTTGGCTTCAATGGGTCAGATCTTTCTGTGCAAAACCAAATTTTCTTTAAAGCTGAAGACGAATTTGGCATTCATCACACTGCACATGAAAGGAAAGGGCTCAAGTATTAATGGAACTATTGCCTGAAGTATTATGCAAGTCAGGCATGTATTGCAGATTGTGTAAATGCCTGAGTCAATAAAATTTTCTAAGAAATAACATTTAAAGTGGTGTTTTGAAGCTGTAAGCTGACGATGAAAAAATTGTGACTCTTTGCTAAAAGTTAGTCAAGATCACTTGATTAATCTTGCTGCAGTAGCATTTCAGTTGGCAAATATTTCTGTACAGTGAGTTCTTTAATTGTCTGCTGGATATGTTGAAAGGTATATAAGAAATCCTACCCAAGTGCTTGCCATTGACAGAATACAGATTGCATAATTAAAAATATTCTGGTAAGACAAGTTTAGTTCAACAGGCGTTCAAGCAAAGAAATATAGAATAGATGCAGTGAAAAAGTATGAGATGTTTTGAACAAATGAAAACAAAAGCATTGGCTGAAATTCTGACTGTAAGATAGTAACATAGAAAAGTGTTTGCTGTCTGGGTTTGTCAGAACATTATTCCTGTACACTACAATCTGTGGTGATTGAAATGGTCTCATTTGCCCTGCACAAATAAGATGAAAGAAATACACCTTTTGCATTACATTATAGTATGGAAAAATGCTGTAGTACCATCAGATATGCAGGAACGACCTTTTTTTTTTCAAGTGAAGTGTGGTTGAGCCTGAGTGAACTATGACAGAAGTTTAGAAGTTCTGCAACCACGCACCTTAACTTCACTAGAAAATGAATGTTTCTGCCTGAGGCCAAGATCTGATAGAATCAAATCGAATAGACATGCAGTAGTGGCAAATATAATTACCTCACATAAAATTTAATAAATAGATTTGTTTAGTAGAAAGGATCAGACATCTTTAGTATCAAAACCTACTTTTGAGTTCTGAGTGAAGGTAACTTACTGATATGAATATATCTCATCCAAAAGCATAGCATCCGTAGCTATCTGTGAAGGCGTCTGTCCCTTGCTGATTCAATGGGATGGTGCCATTTATTGAATCCTCGCTTGCACTTTTTCCAGTAGACAAATGGTTCCTATACAACTTGGATGTATGTTCTCACCAAGCACCTCTGTTTGCCTTATTCTAATTTTATATTCTTATTCAGAGTTCTGTTTGGGTGGAAAACACTGAAGTAAGAATGTGGGAAAAGGAAGATTCGGGGAATTGGCCTGCATAAATATGATCAAATCAGCACCAGATGTTCAGACTCAGAATATTTGATCCCTTTTACACTTCAAGGGCTGTGGAGTGACTGAAGCTGTTTTAAAGTACCTGTTGGGGATCCTCTCATCATAGGAGACACGGTGATGTCTTGTTCACAGTGTCTCAGAAATTCAGTCATCCCAGCTGCACAGTCAGCTCAAGGTAATAAAGACTGCAGCCTCAGGAACATGCATGCAGATTTTTCTTTTTCCCAGAAGTGCTAGGCACAAAATTAATCCAGCTGGGGAAAAAGCCCAAATTGTTCTGCTAGGTAGTCTGATGAGAACTCCTGATATCAAAGGAAAAGTATTAATAGGCTTGCCAGATTCAAAGTCACTTTGAGAATGTCTTGGTACTTAAAGTCTGGACATGTACATGGGGGACATATACTCAAGGATTCTTTCTTATTCCTAGTTTTCCTGCTAACAAAAACATTTGCTCAGTAATTGTTTATTCTTAAGTGTAGCAGTTACTGTCAAACCCAGTATGTTCATTCTGCATTTGTGTGTATGAAAATATCAGCTAAATTTGAGTGTATGCTCCTCCTAGTATTTTTTTTTTTAATGGAAAAAATAATAATAATAAAAAAAAAGGTAGGACTGTAAGATGAATTAGAAAATATTATCTCAAGCTTTTCTCTAAGCTTTTCGTTCCAAATCCTGCAAGAGTTAGGGACAGAAGCAGTCATAGTGAAGTTGGTGGGACAATTTATTTTTATAATCCTGTACAGTATCATGGCCTTTATGGAAGATTGAGAATTTAGTTGCAGTAGTGAGATTCTGAGCCTGCTGCCTTCTGCAGAAGTGCTTTCTGTCAAGAGGTAACAGTCACTCTGTCTCCTTGCATGAAAGGTTACAATTCGGGATATATTGTCACTTAGCATCAGTTATGAGCTTTCGAGCGTAAACTGTCAACTGCTTTTTTGCTCAAGTTACTGCCTTGCATGTTTTTTTCTGTCACTTTAACGAGGCATGAATGATTTCAATGTACGTATTTTCTTACGGAAAAGAGATCTGTGAAGTGTCAGAGTGTCTCACTAAGGAACTGGTGTCACGCTGAAATCAAGGGAAAGGAACTCTATTGTCTCAACAGAGAAGCCAAAGGATAGCCAAGTCAAAATCGTTATGAAAGGGCATGGTCAATAGTTGGTCATAGGTCAAAGCCAAGGACTTTACTATAAGGTGGAGTCTGCAGTAGAGGTTAGGTAGTGAAATAGAAGGTTTCATCCAAGCAAGAATTACTCCTGCATCTTCTGAGTGCAGCTGCAGGTGAAACCTGCTGAGCGGTCAGGAGCACCTCATCTGCCTATTGGTAGAGAGAAGTAATTTGTCAGTCAAATTCAAATAGAAGTTAGGTTTATCAGGCTTGGTTAAGTTCATTAAGTCCCTATTAGTTGGTGTTCTGGTTTCAGCCGGCAGGCTGGGAAACCCCACACAGCCTTTCGCTCACCCCCCCCCCTCCTCCCAGCTGGGATGGGGGAGAGAGTTGAGAAAAAAGGTAGAACTCGTGGGTTGAGATAAAAACTATTTACTAACAGAAAGAGGAAAATAGAGTAAAATAACAGTAATGATAATTATATACAAAACAAGTGATTGTACAAAGTAATCGCTCACCGACTGCCACCAATGCTCAGCCAATCCCCAAGCAAATGGGCCCTCCCAGCTCACTTCCCTTTCTTATATTACATGATGTCATATGGTATGGAATATCCCTTTGGTCAATTTGGGTCAGCTGCCCTGGTCCTGTCCCCTCCCAGTTCCCGGCTCCTTATGCCTTCTAACTGCTTCACTGAGGAACAAAATATGTCCTTGGCTGTGTTCAACACTGACAGGCGTTATCAGTTTTGTTTCTCTTCTGAAAACAAAACAACTTCATACCAGACACTGTGAGAGAAGTAACTTCTGTTAGAAACTAAGACAGTTGGCTAGACTACCTTTGTCTACTCTAGTAACTAAACAGGATGGGGACATGGTCTTGCAGAATGACACACAATCATCTATGCTTTTTGTTAGAAAGCTCCCTGGCATGGTTTTAACCTGTGCTCGCAGACAAAGCCTTTGAAAGATAACTGTATTAGCAGGGCTTGTTCCCTTAGACAACTTGGTGTTAGCAGCCCTGACTTTTAGGAGCAGGCAGAATTTTTGGCATGTGAACTCAGAGCAGGTCATGCCAGTAGGTCTCAAGGCAGAAAATGGTTCCTGGATGGTTCTTACTAAAACGAAGAATGGAGGGTTGCTGCTGTACTCAGGCTTGGGGCTGTTAGCAGAGCCTGAAAATGTACCAGACTGAGAGGCCTGAAAGTACACACAGTTTCTGCCTGCAGTTCAGCTAAAATGTGTCTAGCTGTAATACGAACTTTCTTCTGTTCTTCTGCCAGCACAGTTCCGCCCCAAACTGGATAGGACACTTCTGGGGCCGAGGGGAATGTGCTTTTTATTGAATAGGGTCTTTGTTATTGTAAAGCTTCTGAGACAACATTACAACACTACCTTTTGGATCCTGTGCTGACGACTTACTGTTTGTAGCAGATATTGACTTGATATCGTAGTGGCTCAAGTCATTTATGTGGACAACAGGTTTATCATGGGTACTGACATTTGAAGCTTTCCCATAGCAGCCTGCCAGTAGGCCTCAGAGGCAACCTGGAGGGTTGCTTCCAAGCGGTCCAGCTTACTGCAGCCTACACAGTCATTTCCTTCTTGATTCCTCTGAGGAGACTGCCAGTAACATTTGCTATAAACTGTAATAGTCTTCACAGTGCTCATGAAGCAAGTCAGATCTCTTGTAGTTGAGGGAAACATGCCTGTTATTAAAGCAGATCAGAGAAGTTGTTTCTTCTTTGTTTTAAGCTTATATTTGATAACCCTCCCTGCCTTAGAAGGGATATGTCTGTTTTCTAGTCTAGTTACCTAAGCAGCCATGAACAGGACATAAGAAGGCTTCCTCAGATAATCAGAATATTTTCAGTTCTGCAGAAAGCATTTTCTACTTTAAATATACTATACATAAAACAATGTGCTTAAATTTATTTCCTCACTGTGAATCATTCTTTATAGTAAAATAGTTCCATGTATTAGTCTCAGATGCTCATCACATGCCTTAGATTGACCTCTGAATAGTTAATTCTTCCTGCAATTTCAGTATGTCATATATTGCGTGGAAAAGATGCAAGATATTACGAAATAATACTGCAGATGATGAGGAAATTTTGCATAGTGCCTGAGTTTAGATAAGCAAATTCTCATTGAAGAATATCATGGGCATTTTGTACAGACTTTTTCATGCATAATGTGATAACGGGCTGAATCTGTAATGTGCTAATGTGAGCACCTTATTAGGTGAAAGAGTGCACTGCTTGTCAAGCACTGCTGACAGCGTGATGTGACCGTGCAGTACAAGTCTGAGGCATTCACCTTTCAGACATAATGATTCAAATGGTTTTTCTTCAAGATAATCAGTAAATGTTAAGTTTGCTCTCATTGTAATAAAATGAATCAATTATGTGCCTAGCCTAGTAAAAAATGCTGTTGGATCCTTTAATTTTCTTTGACAGCAGTAAAAAGCTATTTGGTGATTTATTTTTTTTTTTCCTAATTGCACAATCTGCATAATATTTGTTATGGCTTGTTGCTGTCATTGGAAACTGCAACAGAACAGCAGAACCTCTCAGAAATCAATGACTGTACAAGCAACATTCATATGGTATGATCATGTATTCTTATTGGGGAATTTGTTGTTGCGTTGAAGACGAAATCTGGATTCCAAACAATGGCATCTTATACAAGGCTCCTGAAAAGCTCCCTAAGTATGTTAAATTAGAGACAGTGTAAAGACTGAGTTGGAGAGAGTATCATATAAACTTATGGCACAACACTTCTTGAAAATGTTAGTTTTGGAGAAAAAGGGAGATTAGAGATCCTGTTTTAATTTTGAAAGGAGAAAACATCAAGACATTCTTTGTAAAGTACTGAAGATGATGTACCTGCAACTAACTGCTAGAATGCCAGTGTTGATGCACTCATATATTTCAGCTCCCTGGTCTGAATTGGGCACTCTCAGAAGTTCTGAAGGCTTGCCTGTACAGCTAGTCTCCTTACCCATGATGCATCTTCTCTCTGGACCTGCTTTTCATACACTTAACAATTTAATGAAAAACTATTTGTGCCAGTCACAGGGAGAGAACACAGATCAGTGATCATGAAAATGACCTGAAGTTTGGGCAATTCATGTGGCTTCAGAGTAGGGCAGCATTCTCGCTGGTGAGAGTCTACCATATCCTTGATGACAATGTGAAAGGCTGGGACTTAGCGTTAGGTGTCTGCACCCAAAATGAGTAACCTAGTCACATGGCTGAAGAACAGCTTTCTCTTTTGTCAGAAATTTTGCCTGAGATTTCTTAGAAATATCTAAACCAATGTATCTTAGCAAGGCATTATTGTTTCAGTGTAATAAAAATGCTTTTTATTTAAAGGAAAAAAAAAGTTTCATTAGCTGATGCTTATTTTGACCAACAATAGTATTAGACAGTAGAGTAAAATCTTATTATGGTTAATTGTTTAATCCCGATGCAAACTCATAAAGGTCATGTTTGTTCTTGAGATCCCATTCCATTGTGCCCAAAGGGAAGGTCCATCTGGGTGTGGTTGTGACAGGATGCTAGGGAAGCTGTAGCTTGAAGGCTATTTATAATTCCCACCACCACCACCTTTCCCCTGAAAGTCATACATACAAAAAGTCCTCAGTTGGTTCCTTACGGTAGTTTTCTAGCTATACTGATCCTCTACAACAACACAAATGCATCAGCGGACAGTATTACAGGTCATTGATTTAGTCAAGATAGCTTAATAAAAACTATTTCCATTAGAAAATGATATGTTGAGAAACTAAACTTTGTTGAATTTCTAATTATTTCAGTTAGCATTCCAAGCTTTTTCATCTTGTTTATCTCTCAGAAGTGTTATTTGCTGAAAATTTGAATCTGTTTTTCCAAATTAAGTTTTAATTTTGTTTTAAATTTGGATTTATTATATGAATATATTACATGGCAAGTCAATAATCTGTAACATCTGTTAAAGCATAGTTCCAATTTTCACTTTTCATTTTTAAAATCCTCCAAACCAACTGCTACTTGAACACACGATGCAAAATTTTATCTTATTTTCTAGGTCAAACTGTCCCGTTTGTATTGCAATGAAACAATTTGACACGTTAACACTGTGAGCTTAAAAAAAGCAAGGTGATCACTTATGGTGCGGTTGGAGAGCTAGGCATTTTCAGTCCCCACGTTTGCTGGAGTCTTTTTCGTGACTCTGAAAACCTCTGATCCCCTAATTAATAAGACAAGTGCTCATATTCCTTTCTAGATCAAAGTATCAGCTGCTTCTGTTGGGGAGCAGTTTGATGTGTTGACACTTTGAAATAGAAAACAGGATTGAGATGTTGTAATCTGTGCTAAGTAGCAGCTGCTAATGAAAAAATAACAGAATGCTTGAAAGTTGTATGTCATAATGTGTCACGACATGACCTGTTCTGTCATGCAGTACTTAATGCTGTTATTGACATGAGATGTAAAATATGAAAGCAGTAAAAATGGTGTAAAATAAAAAATTTTTCTTGAATATAAGGAAAAATATTTTAAAATATTTTTTTTCTTATTTACTCATTTTAATTCAAAATGAAAGAAACCTTTGCTTCCCCTTACAATCTTCTGCTACCCTGAGAAGATGATTGACCTTTTACTGTCTACCTAGCCAGTTAATTTCACCAGAAACATAATTCTACCCCCAGGGGAAATTGGAGGAATTCTCAGTTGACCATTTGTGGCTAGATTCCATCTCAGACCCCAAACAACATAGAACTGAAGAAGCAAAACAATAATTTTCTGCCATCTTTCCCCATTACACAGCTCTAACAAATGTAAACGATTGATAATTAGCAGAGGCAGCACCTACATTTAGAAAGGCAAAAAAAAAAAGTAATCCTGGCAACTGTAGACCAGTTAGTATTTATTGAGTCTTTAGACTAAATTTGGAAGGAAAGTATTTAAAGCATGGATCTATCAATAGTGGATTGAAGTACAGCATTCCTCCAATAAGATCATGAAAGCGTTCTTAGATATTGCAACTGGTTATTTTAGGCGACGAAATTTGTTGTATATAAGCTGACGTGAAAGTAGAGTTTCTGACATGGTGCCACATGGAAAAATATTAATTAAAAAGATGGAGAATGTGTATGCTATTATTTTACAAGCAGGCACAAGCTTAGTATAGGAAGTCCTGCTTGCTATTAACTGGGTTCAGCTAACGTCTCTTGTTTGGAAGGATGGGCAGGTTGAGCTCATGTCCGTCTGCAAAATGTCATGCACCCATGAAGGAGATGAGAGATTACTCAAAGGCAACAAGGAACTAGTAAGCAGGAAGGCAACAGCAAGCAGCTTTGAAAGGACTATTGTTAAGGTCCAAGGATTTCTATGGTGGAATTTCTATCCAGTTTCTCACCAGTTGGTGCTGAAGCAATTTTCTTTAATGTTCTCATTAAGAACATTTGGCACGAAGAACAAAAGTGTACTAATGAAATAGCTTGATGCTGCAGAGCTAGGAGGTGTTGTTAATATGAAGTAAGTTCAAGCTATCTTGCAGAATGATTGGAATGGCCTCAAGTACTGGGAAAAAAGAACAGAGGTGAAATTCGGTGGTCCCAAGAATTTTTACTATTAGCTGAATACCAGTGGACAGATGGATAGACAGATATGGGAGGGTGGCTGTGAGTGAAAGAGATGCAAGAACATGTCAGGTGAGGAGAACGTGTCCACTGGAGTTAAGAAGTACTGCTAGCAGAGCATGGGTGGGAGACAGGTTTGGGTTGACTGGGTGAATGGAGACACTTCTTACTGAGACATAATAGAAAAAGTTATGTTTAGCCTACATAATGAAGTATATGCTGTCTGTAAATAAAGGTGGAAATATGTGCTTTCCATAAACGTATGAGAAAAGAACATCAGCAGGACAATGATGCTATTAAGTTTTGCTACTCAAGTTCATTGAACGTTTTTTTTTCTTCTGTTGGCTGCAGAAAAGCATTATAAAAGTCATTTCTCACCAATAGGGAACCTGACAACATACATATTCTCCATTTTATTTTTATTAATAATTTTTCGTGTGCTAAACATCAGGAGCTTTACATTTGTGTCAGCTTGCATATGACAACTTTCAATTCAGATTAGAGTTAAGGTGCTCATGTTTGCCGTATGGGAGTTAGAAAAGGATAAAAACTGTTTTCTTTAGTCTTATGTTTTTCTAGCCAGTGGGTTAGGAAAGCATGTAGCTTTGTCCTTTAAATATTTTCAAACAAAAGCAATGTCAGTGAGATCAATAATGAGATTTTCTTATTCAAAATCTGGCTATTTTAAGTTTGATATGTAGCAATTATCTTTTAGATCTAATTTAATTTGAAAATACAGATTTTCTACAAGTAACTACTAAAATGCAGAATGGGAGAAGTGTAGAAAACAAGGATTTTCTTTTGCCAGAAGTTGGGCTGGGAGGCAGAGAAGAGGGAAGGATCTATCCACATTAAAGCAAATAGGAAAGCATTAGAACTTGCAGGCAAAACAAAGTTCTGAGAAAGAGACTGTATCCCAGTGATCAGAATACCCTTTCAGGGTTAAACAGGAACTTCACTGCCTGTGGCCTATATACGAAAGTGGTGACCGACTTTGCCACTAAGTGGGAAAATCTTCACCATAGGAATCTGAGTGTAATTCTTTTTGTTGTTGCTTCTTCTTGCTCCTTCTTTCCCCTACTTTCAAAAAAATAAAAATAAATAAAAACTGAGACATTTCTGGGAGAAGTTCTGATTTCTACACTGTGACATTTTCCAAAAGAATAATATTTTGTTTAAAAGTTCCCAAAAAGCTATTGTTATTACTAGAGGTGAGCTCATGTAGGACATTTGCCATATGCACTGTGGATGGATTTCAATATGTTATAGGAGTTTTCCAAATGTTTTATAGTTGTGCAGGCACCATTATTTCAGTTAGCAGCTTAGCATCATTATGGGTGTTCTGCTTTCCTCTTCCTAGTGAGGATATTGGAGTAATCTGTTTGAGTTTACCACTCTTTAGGCTGTGAATGATGGGCCATTTTGTTGCATGGCTGTATACTGTGCACGAAAACCTTGTGCTGGAATTTTTCTTGGTCTCATGCAGCTCCCTAATATCAACTCACTACGTGCTAGTCAGGGAGTTAGCAAATGTCTTATTTTCTTCCCTTCAGATTTCATAGCTGTTGTTTGGTGGTTTTGTTTGTTTGTTTTTAAAATCCAAGGCACCTGATTCTACTTTTGCTTGTATAAATCAGATACAAAACCAGTCAAATTAATATAGCTTTGTCTGCTGAAAACTGACATAAATAAAAATAAGAGTCTTTAGACTCCAGTGCCTTCTGACTTTTGTCCTGAAAAGTGAGTGGAACATGAGGTGTATTTTTTATGATAGTTCTCCAAAGAGACTAGCCGTTAATCTCCCCATGAGTAGGTGTGTCAGCTGCAAACATTTCCTTCCAGTCTACCATTTCAATCACACTTCACAGTACACTGAAAATTGGCAAGGATGTTAATTATTGGCCTCTAGAACAAACCACCTACTTTGATTCAAGCGTGTTTTCCAATTTTTAAGAATGTTGTTTCACCTACAGTACAGTATAATTATAGAAAATAGCTTGGTTTGGCTGACATTCTTGTGTTCCGTGCGTTCTGCTTGCAAGGCAGCAAGCAGCACCAGGCAAGCGACTCACCTGCAGAGGATTTTAACCTCTTGCTGGCAAGAGTTAGGGCTTGCCAGCATCCAGTACATTATGTTCAGTATCAGAAGCTCTATACCGCTGTCATTCAGAGGTTGAACATTAACACCTTCTGCTTTTCAAGCTGAAGGAATGCTCTGTGTAGTAAGAAAGTCTGGTTTTATTCTCCAAGAAGCTTCCTCTTAAAAATTTATGAATGTCTGTTACAGGAGCATCAGCAGCAGTGTGTCCTGCTCCCCAGTAAGACAAAACCTAGGTACAGCATGACCCACTGAGCAACATAGTGCCGACTGGTTGTGTGGCTGCCTTTGCACAGGGCTGCACTCAGTAAAATTTGCCAGGAGTCAGCCGTGTATCCAGGACATGATTAATCAGCCAGCAGGATAAATTGCCCATAGATGACTGGGAGTTGACAGTAAACAGTATAACACCTGCCTTGAAGACGTATAGTCTTAATAGACAAGCAGGAAACAGAAACAAGTGTGAGCCCTGTTTCAGGAGAGAGTTTGAGGCATACAGACAGAGTTGTTCGTGATTGTGCAGTGAGCCTGGCAGAGCTCAGAGCTGAACTCTGTGCCTTTCCCTTCATGAGTTCGTAGCTCATGTAACAAGTCTTTAATTTACCAAGAAACAGTGTTCCGCAACACTGTCCTGAGGAGTTGGCAGAATTCACCGGCAGCATTTCTCACACACGTACCTCTTGGTTTGAGGCTCTACAACTTGTACAACTAATAAGTTACACCATGAATTAGAAACATTGGAAGCCAGCCCAATGCTCAGGCTCATGTGTCAAGGAATTGCTGTGCAAGCCCAGTCTTATTTGTTGTTACAACAATTAATCATCCACTGATTATAAGATAATTTATATGGTATCTGGGCCCTCAAGGGAGTTCTGCAGTGCTATTGAAATTGGACGTTTTCAAATTAATGGTGATTAAACTGTAGGGCTGTATTAAATATGCATGAGTACTACTTCTCCTTCCTCCTTGCTCACCGTTGCACCATGTCAGGGCTGGCTGCCTTCCTGACCTCACAAGCCGCACGTTGCAGCTTCCATCATGGCTATGAGTCACAGGCCGCTCACAGCACAGTGTGAACAAGCAAAGGCAGGGGAAACATCCAGGACAGCACACAGGTGGGAGATGGCAGCGACTGTTCAGAGAGCCCCTCGTTTCACTATAAACTATCTCCTGGATGAGAGCGCAGCCAGTTCCCAGAATGACCCAGCGGTGCCAGTGTCGGCAGCCTTTGTTAGTAACATGACTCCCAGTATGGGACCCGCAACATGGCGGCCTGAGAGCCACACGCGGGTCAAGAGTTGCACATCAGTAGTTGGTGGTTGGGTGCTTTGTATCACTCCCTACAGAGTATGTTGGTTGCAGAATTTTGAACTAGGAACGTTGTATAAATATGAAATATGTTTTCAGAAAAACATTTCTAACCTTAGCCATTCAAAAAGTTTACTGCATATGTGAGGGAAACTGTTCAAAATATCATCCTGGTGGAAAAAACAATTAGAAACAATTATGTTACAAGAAAAAAGGATATTTCCTAAAAATCACACAGGCAGTGCTACAGAACAGTATAACTTAATACATGTATTACAATAAAACATGGCTGAAGTGAAAGCATAAATGATTATGTTTTCAAAGCAATATGGATATTCTGAATAAATTGTTTATCATTCTGCAGGCAGAATTGATAACCTTGCAACAAGAAAAAGTGGCCGCTCTTCAACAGTGCAAGAAATTAGAAGAAGAAATCCAGAGATTGCATGTACATTACAGGTAAAATAATACTGAAGTAAATCAGTGACTCATAGGGGAAATTTTCTGTATAGTGTCTGACTGTAAGTAAGGAAATAGCCTTATCAAGTAGGTATTTGTTGGAAATGTGAATACATCAATGAATCAAGGCTGCATTTCTGCTTTGCTGCTCACAAACCATGTCTTTGAAATAGAAGTCCTCTTGTAGCCTAAATATTCTATTAGTTTCTTCTAAGGGAAGGGAAATGTTGCTGGCAGTTAATTCTCCTAAGAATTAAAACGATGTAGTAATGATTCATTCACTTAAAAATAGAAAGTAAGAGAACCAGTAGGCATAAATGCTTATTTCTTCCCTGGCTGTTTGCATATATGCAACTTTATCAGTATAGATTTTAAAATTATCAGTAATTTTAAAAGGCTATCTTCTTTTCTGACTCCCAACATAATATATGTGTTTTAATTCCTTACGTTCTGTAGCAGTACATAGAATAAGAGAAATAGCCGTTCTCTCATTAATTTAGGTGGACTACACTGAACATTTGCATGGATCAGTGGATGGTAGTCCCTAAGGAAAAACTCTGTGTGGTCCAGTGAAGGAGTTGGGTTGTTTTATGGAGTGATGTTGGGTTACAGTTCTCATTTCATCCTGACCTCCAGTGTGAGAGGGGATACAGAGCTGCCAGCAGGTTAGAGGCAGGAGAATTGGCATCAACACAGCAGAAAATTGTGAATCTGAAAGCTGAATGTCTGTAATGAGGGATGTGGGCTGCAGAGGTAAATAATAAATGTAGTGTGAATATTATGTTCATTGGAAATAAAGGGAACTAGTTAGTTATGACTAAAAAAAATTTGCAGTTGCAGAACTGTGTATGTTTTCAGTGTTTCAGCATTTACAAGTGAAAAATACTCAGGTTTCTAGAGGTTTTTAGAGTTTCCCCTTCTCATTAAGTTTATTAAAACCTTGGAGGGAAGTTTCAAAAACAACTTCTGTTCCTAAATCTCATAGGCATTTATTTAAAACCTGTTAATAGTGAATAGAAACCCCAAGCAATTTGTGATTAGTGCTTTTAATGAATTTGGTCAGCATTTAGTGTGTGCACAAATTACGATATGATTTACTAAGCTAGAAAGAATTTATTATAGTGCCCTTATTACTCACTTAAATGGGATTTGTAGAATAATTTCAAAAGAGAAATGCAATTTTTATATTGATTTCAGAAATAAAGAGTTTTCTTGTGTTGGTCTGCAGATTGTAGGGGGTTTTTCATTGACTTTTGAGTTATGTTGTTGAAATAGCATATTAGGTTTGCTCTAATACATAATATTTAACAAGTGCAGTAGACAGCAGCTGCAGTTTACTCTTGTAAATAATTTAAATCTCAGAAAATAATAATGACTTCCAGGAATCACCGTTGGAATGTAGCGTGTCATTAGCTTACGGCTTTTACTTTGAACAGGCAAAATTTCATTGTAAGTTTGATTATGATATTTTACAAGATCATAGAATCATAGAATGACATGGATTGGAAGGGACCCCAAGGATCATCAAGTTTCAACCCCCTTGCCGCAGGCAGGGTGGCCAACCTCCAGATCTGGTACTAGATCAGGTTGCTCAGGGCCCCATCCGACTTGGCCTTGAACACCTCCAGGGTCGGGGCATCTACAACCTCTCTGGGCAGCCTGTTCTAGCACTTCACCACTCTCAGTAAAGAGCTTCCCCCTGACATCCAATCTAAACCTTCCCTCCTTCAACTTAAAACCATTCTCCCTTGTCCTATCACTATCTACCCTTGTAAAAAGTTGATTTTCTTCCTGTTTATAACCTATATAGGTTATAAACAGGTTATATAGGTTATACTGGAAGGCTGCAATGAGGTCTCCCCACAGCCTTCTCTTCTCCAGGCTGAACAAGCCAGCCTGTCTTGATAGAAGAGGTGCTCCAGCCCTCTGGTCATTTTTGTGGCCTTCCTCTGGATCCTCTCCAACACCTTCACACCTTTTCTGTTTTGGGGGCCCCAGACCTGGATGTGGTACTCCAGGTGGGGCCTTACGAGGCCAGAATAGAGAGGGACAATCACCTCCCTCTCCCTGCTGGTCATCCCTCTTCTGATGGAGCCCAAGAGACCATTGGCCTTCCAAGCTGCAAGAGCACACTGCTGGCTCACGATAAATTGTGAAAATAGTCAACTGAATATCCTCTGGGGCAAGAATTTTTTATCATTACTTAGTTATGCAAGTTACATGGTAAGTCAGAACATGAAAAATGATTTTATCTCTTTTGTCGCTGTCCTTAGAGGATGTATCCTAAAGTGGAGCCCCAGAGTCACTGAGTAGCTCTCATATGAGATAAGATAGGTGAAGAAAGGAATATATGATACGTGCATGTAAAACCTTAGGGAGTTATATCAGACCACGTGTGTTATGACCACAATAACCAAAAATAGCAAAGCAATGCATTTTCTCAGGCCGTCTGAAATGAGTGAAATATTACTGTTTCATACATGGAGGCTAATTAAGAAATGCCTGTGTATGTGTCTATTAGATCTTTTTATTTTCTTTTACTGCTTGTAATGGTAACCTAAATCACTGACAAACAGCCTGCTTTGGGCTGAGGGGAAAGTTTAGTGCTTTGATCCAAGTGAGTTGGCTAGATGATTTGCTCTTCATGGCTACCTTATCCTGGAGTTATTTCTTGTGGACTTTAGAGCTCTTTAACAATGAAAATGTAGGCCTCCACATGTACTACACTCCTCATCTGGACTGTAGAAGTGCAGTGAGACATTCTGTTACACAGACTTCACCTCTTGTTCCCTCTTACCTTCACCAGCTTCTCCCACTTTCTGTTATATCTGTGGTGCTTTGCCCAGCATGAGAGCAGCTTGGAAATTTTGGCTGCATTGGTGCTTTCTCCTGCTTCTCCTCTTAGGTCTTCCTTGGCCATAAGAAAGCATTTTCTCCTACTTCTTGTTTGTTTCCGTGTTTTGACTGAGATTTCCACATCATCCTTTAACTTAGGAGAAATAAATTTAAGAAAAAAGAAATGCTAGATTCTAACATTAAAGTGTACAAGGAATACCTAAAGCGGTACCTTCATGCACAGCTCCATTTTGGGGGTTTGGGCATAAATGTATGGACCATCTGTATATGTTAACAATTTTCAATGGCTTATGTGTGCAAACAGTAACACTAAAATGTGTATTTTTGTACCAATCTGTCTCACTAACATTAGTATAAACCAGAAAAGGCTGAATATATTTTTATTATACAATATCAGGGAAGAGATAGTTAGGTCCAGATTATCTGTGTGTGTGAACATGCAACTGTATATATACACAGGCTTCCCAAAGGAGGGGAGCAAATGGAGATGGTTGTTGTTTTTTTTGCTTTCTTCAGGAGAAAGATTCCTAGTATCTAAAATACTGGAACCATTTTTGGGTCCTCAGTGCAAGAAAGCCATATGTAAACTGGAGTGAGTTCTACCAAGGGCCGCTGGCATGGTCAGGGGACTGCATCATTTGTTGTTAAGGGAGGCTGAGGGTACTACTGTGAATCAGAGTAGGACCAAAATATTTATTTCTTAGGTGGGTTCAGAGAGACCTGGCAGCAGCCTTCCTGGATCTCTGCAAGAGGGTGAGGGAGAATGGACACGAAACAAGAGCATTTCAGGCTTAAAGGCTACGTTGGATGGGACTTTGGGCAACCTGGTCTAGTGGAAGGTGTCCCTGCCCACAGCAGGGGATTGGAACTAGATGGTCTTTAAGATCCCTTCCAACCCAAACCACTCTATGAGTCTATGATTATATGATAAGGAAAAATATTCTCACCACAAGGGCTGTCCAGCACTGGAACAGGTTACCCAGGGAGGTTTTGCTGTCTCCACCCTTGGTGATTTCCAATAACTGATTTGATAAAATCCATGGTAACCTGGTCTGATGAAGTAGAAAATGATTGCTAGCTGGAAGAGGAGTTTCAAGGAAAACAGGATCAAGATTGGCAAGACCCAAACCAAAATTAAAATTAACTTTGGGGGAATAAATGATGAAACATTGATTTTTGTCTGAAAGAGAGCACATCCCAGAACAGTTACAATCTTCTTTAAAGGGAAAGAGAAAAATGAAGGAAAAGAAAAGGAGGAGGAATCTAGTTCAGATACAGAAAGGAGAGGAAGTTGGCTCAGAATAAAAGTTGGGCAAGTTCGCTGCTTCTGTTTGTTCTTTCTATATTGTTCCTGTGTCGTGTCTCAAAAGGAAATTTGTATTTTCTGGAAAGTAACGTGAAATGCATATCAGAAATGAAAATTTGCATAACAGTTAGGAACAGTATAGAGTTTCTAGTTTACTAGGATAATTGTTTCACCCCACTGCTCTTTAAACTAGGGATTAATGCAAATCATAGATCATCAGTGACCAAGGGAGGCTATATCCAAATAATCAGTTTTGAACTGTGTGGGCGTGTTAATCCCACTGCCACTTTCTCACATAGCTCTGTTGTTTGAACATCATGGTAAGTTTTTCATTTGCATATTTTTCTGTTACGTGGTCTGTCCGTTTTTAGAATCAGTTTTCTTCTATTTCAGTAATGCTTCGGAAGTGTATTTCTGCTACACTAAAAATGCTGGCATAGACAAATGTTGTTGCATACTGATTGCTTTTTCACATATTAGGTATAGCAGTATGACTGTGTATGAGGAATGTATCTCCATATAGGGAAGTACATATATATATTTCCAAAAAAAAAAAAA
>WBMW01001654.1:942378-978877 GCA_013396635.1 Penelope pileata
AAAAAAAAGCCTACTTTACTGAAAAGCTATGGCACCAGGAGTTTTCATAGGTGAATAATTTGAACAGATGATAATTAATACAGCAAAATTTACACCTCTAAGATGTCAACCCCCACTGCAAAGATAGATGAAAGAACGAAACGTAAATAAAATACAGGGCTATCTCAACTTAAAAGTATGTTTTTGTAGGTTTCATGTTGGGAACAGATGTAGTAGTGCTCAGTTCAATAAAACTACTGTTTACAGCTGTATGAGAAATGTGCATTTATGTTAGTTTACACACCTTTGAATTAAACTCCTGAAGATAAGAATGGGTACATCCAGCAACAAGAGTTAATCAGGGCTATAAGGTAAAATTCAGGGATTCTATTAGTGTGAGTAGCTATTTCAATGACAGTTTAATCAAAATGAAACAAAGAGTTTCCTTTGTGTTTTAATCAAGCACTCCAAAAGCCATGTACTTGCCAAGTCTGATGTTCACAGGGGAAGAGGGACAGTAAAAACTTTGGAAAAAATATTTATCCAGAGGTTCTTCTAATTTGCTGTTGAAATGTGTAAGATGCAGAAATAGCTACAGGGTGGAAGTTACAGTAGAAAGAAACTTAAGTTTATTTATTGCAGCAAATTTCCTATTGAACAGACGTTTGAAAAAATTGTTAAAATGAAATCACAGGAGCATGAAGAGATGGAGTTTTAAGGGCAGATGTATGTTACAGTCTCAGGAGTTGCACATTGCAGAGTAATTAGAATCAATAAGGTACAGCCAGCATGCAAGAAAAAGATGTTGTGTTTTACAGTTACGTGATGGTTTTCAATAATGAGGTAAAGTCAGCAAGACCCCTTGTAATAGTAAGTAGTATGATCTGAAGTAAATATTTTTAGAATCAAGCATTCAGTCAGTATGAGTAGCTTCTCTTGCTCCCTCACCAGTTGCATCACTTTTAAGAATCATAAACTATTGAAGAGATTTAATGAGATTTTAATCCAAAAGCTTCTGATGCTCCTGGTGCTTCAATTAAACTGGAATTCGTGGTTTAAGTAGCATGAGCAAACAGTTGGAAAAACAATTGATTTTATAGAGGCACGTATATTTCCCCCACAAACTCTATTGTAAAATGATGTGCAAGTTGATCTTTTTAAAGATTGAAATTGATAGACTTGAAAGAGAAGAGCTTTTTATGATTTCCTCAAATGAAAGACATAAGCACAGAGACAAACTCAATTTTCATTTTAATTACAGAACCAAATCACCCTATAACAGGAGAAATTGATGAGGAAGGATACTTTGCAAGGCAGTATTTGCACTTCTAGGGAAAAAGTGCTGTATTCGAGCTCTGAATGCAATGTTGCATGTCTAATTTACTTCCATTCTACAGTTTCCTGGCCAATATTATGGATATAATACTTAACTGCAGCCACAAGTGCAGAGCAGTGATCTCAGTTCCTCCTTGCAGCTTAAGTCTTGAGCACCTGCCGCTGCAGTTAACTTCAGAGAACCACGCTTCGTTGCTAGTTTTTATCTCACTTTTTCAGTTACATCCACTGATTCATTTTCCTGCTTTTCTCATCCTGTATGCTCACTGCTATTCCGGCACTGTAGTCTCAATATTACTTGATTTAGATATATCATAATGTGGCTAGCTATGGTCATTAAGAAGAATGACCAGATAATGTATGGTGTCAGTGTAAACTTGCTGTCGTTTCTGCAGGGTAATTTTGAGGAAATCAGAGAAGACAGTTGTTTTCATTGTTATGTGTCCTTGCAGCATTAACTTCCATTTTATCCAAGAGTTTCAGATACCTGTCATCAAACATAAATCTTGTGCTAAGCAAATTTCTCACTTCCAAGGAGAGAGATTCTCTTTTATGCCAAGGAGATGAGGTGCTTGCATGTATCATACAGTGGGAGACAGTGTGGTACATCTTCTTGTGAGGGAATCTAACTCTCTGTAATGCAACACAGCCCAACGTATAGAAAACAGTGTCTCTGTAAGGGAACACTAAGCTTTTGTTTGTCTTTTGTTACTACAAAAAAAATTCATGCACTACCCAACCTGTATTTCTTAGTTTATTCTCTCTAAATTCTCTGATTTCTGTGGGAGATATGAACATGCACTGAATGAAGATTTAGCCTTTTTTTTCCTGTGTGTGCGTTCTTCCTGTTTATTGAACTGTGTGCTGAAATTGCTTGAAAATGTTTTTCTGTATTCTTTTTTAATCAAATTGGTTAAGATCACATCTTCTCTGAGCAACCCGTGGGGGTTCCAGTGAATTTTATTCAATCTGTGGGGGCCAGAGGAGCCAACACCCTGGTATTTACAACCTGGAGTTCAGAGTCTTTGGGTTCAAGTTCCTACTCTCCTATCATGCCATGTTCCAGCAGAGTGCTACAGACCCCAAAGTATTGCTGTGTTGAGTCCACGTGGTCTTTCTCACTCTGTAGATCCACAAGCATTTTCTCACTGATAAACTCTTATTTTTTTCTTTTCCCGTGTCTCCCTATTACATGTGCTATCATAGTTCTTGTTAGTGGTAGAGGGGATAAAAATCCTAGGTCTGAAGGGCTGTTTCACAAACTAGATCAGATGGCTGAAAAGGTAGATAGCAAACTGGATCAGATAGCAGATTAGTTGGCTGCTCTGCTTTGACAAAGCAGTTGCATGAAGTTTCACCAGTGCTGCTGAGATGGATGTATCTAGGTGCAGGTAAGCAGAGGAGGGCAGAGCCTGCCTTCTTATCCATGTGTGTTTCACATTTCATTGGATTTATTATCCTCTTCCCCTTGCCCCATCCCATTCCCGGACTGCATGTTCTCTAGCCTAGAGTTGCTTATTCTCTCCATCTGCAGTTCCTTTACTTTCTAGCAGATTGCCAAAGAGACTGACTTTATAAATCAGTAGATAGGGAGCTTTCTTGGGAGTGTGGCAGACCAGATCCTTGTTCATACTCCAGTTAACATTTGACCATTTGCCCAGAAAAGGGATGGTAGAGAGAGACTCCAGTATAGGTCATAGGCTTAGTGTTTACAGCACCAATTTGGCAGGTGATGAAAAGGCAGAGCAGTGTCTGAGCCTGTTTGGAAGGGTGGTGTTTTTCTTTTTTTGCCTCCCAATGGAATATGTTAGCCATCAGCGTGTTCTCTCATTCATTCAGACACACACATACAAAAAGGTTTTGAAAGTTTCTTTTTTCAGCCCTGACATGATTTCGAAGATTTTCCCATCACACTGGGAGAAAAAGTTGCAGCATGGAAAATAATTTCCTTCTCAGCTTTAGTGATTTATAAAAACTTAGTGGGAGAGGAAGCACTGAACTGCCACAAATCTCAGCTGCTGGTGGAACAAGCTAGCCCATGCCATCCCCGGGGCAGTCCTGGGGTGGACGTAGGACACTGACATTGCCTTGTGCTGCTGTTGACTCAGGCATGGATTGGTCTGACCTACATTTTATGAAAATGTTGTGCCTAATGTTTCCATGGGCTGTCTTTTGGCCTTCAGAGGTGCTGTGCCAATAGGAAACACTAAGCAGCAGGTCTGAGGAGGAATGTGGGCAGCAGGAGTATGGACTGAAGTGCTTCTCATGTTCTGTTATGCGGTTTTAACTCATACCATGCCCCAGGCTGAGTCTGCTACTGTTTCTGCTAGTGGGTGTGTTATACTGGCAAACTTTCTCTAGTTTTTAAAATTTGTTGTGGACCAACCAGCCCCTTGTTGTGCCAAAAACATTAAAGCTAGAAGTGCTGCGCAGTGGATTATAGTTTATTTCATCAGACTTGCACAGACTTCTTCCTATCTACTTCTGTGGGGTAACTTGAACTGAAAGAACAATTACCTTGTCACTTTTGCTATGATAGACATTTTCAGATGAGTTTCTGCTCTTCTCTAAGAGCACAGATTTGCTTGACAGAAAGAAATTCCTTGCCACTGCATGCTGCCATGGTCCCGTGACTCTGTATGCACTGCGCGCCTGACCATCTGTTAACAGCTCTCCTTGGTTCACACTGATTCTCTTCCCCCTCTGTTTCACCTGGATTCTCTGTGGTTTTCTGTTATAACCTCCTTGGTTTCTCAATGAGCTGAAAAGGCTAAGAAATGTAATTTTGTTCTGTGCTTTTTGGAATAAGTACATAGCTAGAGGTTTCTAGGAATTGTTTTTCAAGTTTGTTAAAGCCTAATAAAGTGGAATTATTGGAAGGAAGGTTTAAAGTCTCTGCAATAACTACCTGCAAGCAACCAGCTGATGATTTGGAGCGGATTATTAATACCAAGTGTACTACTGTAGAAAAAATTAGGGTATTGAGATCAGTGAAGTTAATATCAATTCTGTATTAATCAGAAGTATATACTTCTTTTCAAGTATGTACTTGAAAAGGAATGTTTTAAAAGCTATGCAGAACATTTGCAGGGTTATGAAGTCTGTTACTTGGTGGGAAGAGTGTGTGGCCAGATGCTTAATGTTCTGATTGTGCAATTTAAATGCTGGGTGGATATTGAGGAATCACATCACTAATCACAGAATCACAGAATGGTTCGGGTTGTAAGAGACCTTTAAAGACCATCTAGTCCAACTCCCTCATCTTTCCTTCACTTGCTTTATTTGTACAAAATGAAATACTACTGTTTTCCATCATACTTTTAGAGATGTATGGACTGTCAAAAAGTAGGTACTCTTACTTTAAAACCAGGGAAGGAAAACAGACACAGGATAAGAAGAAGCCTTCTCAAAAGCAAGATAGAGAAATCACAGAATTGCAGGGGTTGGAAGGGACCCCTTGAGATCTTCGAGTCCAACCCCCCTGCCTAAGCAGGATCCCTACAGCAGGCTGCACAGGTAGGCATCCAGACGGGTCTTGAATATTCTCCAGAGGAGATTCCACAACCTCCCTGGGCAGCCCATTCCAGTGCTCCATCACCCGCACCGTGAAGAAGTTCTTATACATATTTGTGCAGAACCTTCCTATAGTCCAGTTTGTGGCCATTTCCCCTTGTCCTGTCCCCGCACACCACTGTAAAGAGTCTGGCCACAAATACAGGAAGACTGTGTAATAAAAGCTGTTTGGAAGACAAATTTTCCCAAGAAAAGTTTAGAAGAAAAACTGAAACTATAACAAAAAGAATTCAACTTGCCTTGTAAACAGTGTATTAAAGGGGATTTCTTTTGGTGTATATATGATATTTAGAGATAAAAGTAGTAACATTGTCACAAGGACTCTAAATGTCATTTATTTTCTGTTGATTTTTCACAGGACATGTTTTTATGTTAAAATGCCAATTCCATGGAAAAAAACGATCATTTTGACTTGTGTTCTGCTTCAGTTCTCTTCACTTGAAGAGCTGAAACAAAATAGCGTTTAAAGTTGAAAAGTGAAGGTGAAAGGAAAACTTTCACTTAGAAATTTACCACAGGAAGCCAACATATTTTTTTTCACTGGGATTTACATCTTCCAATAGAAAAACATTTGTTTGTTGAGAAGACTTTCCACATGAAAAATTTTCAAGCAGCGCTAGACATAACATTACTTCTTGGGCTTAGCCCTGAGTCAGTGGAAAACTTCGTTTAGGAAACAAGTCAGAATTCAGGTGAGAAGTGCTCTGCCTGCAGCAGAATGTGAGCCAGAGGACTGCCCACTTGTTTTGTTAACAGAGAAGCTGAGAGTAAGATATTTTCTTTTTCCAGTTGCCTTTTTTTTTTTTTCTAGTTTGAAGTTTTGTTAAGCTTCTACATGCTTGTCTTGCTGATTCCTTTCCCTGAAAAGTGTCCTGTTTTTACATTCCATCCACTGCTTTTCTAACTAATGAGGTAGGGCTCTGTGTATTGGAAGCTGAAGGTTTTTGACATTGCATCCAAATTTACATAATGACGTGTTCATCTCGTAGAGATAATTATTCCATCATAGGTGTGACGGCTGTTGTTTTTAATGGTAGGAGTAGGTATGGACTTGAAGGTTTCAGTCAGTTTTCCAGTGAAGAAATGGACCTGCTGGGATTTGCACAATTCTAAGCCTCTGAAATATTTTCATAATACTGTTCTTGTATAAGCTGAAATTCATATTGTCATGACAGGAAGGAAAACTGGCCCAGAGCACATTGTTGGCTTTTCCCACCACCATCAAGAACACATGGGCGCAGCAGTGCAGCACCTCTCAGCCTGGCAGAGGCACTTGTCTGGCTGTGAGATGGGCAGGAGGAGCCTCGGGAAGGCAGGGAGGAGGTTAGACCAAGCAAATAGCCAGCATCAGTGACTTTAAATTCCTTCCTCTTCCTGAGCCACTCAACATCTTGTTTTCATCTTCTCTTCTCTTAACCTGTGCTGTATCAGTGTTAGAGACTGGAGCACAGCCTCCCAGAAATGTTTCCACTGGCAACACTTGAAGATTAGAACTGCTGAAGAACATCTTGCCATACTGCAGCCTGAAAAATCCTGGAGATGAGCACATGGGCTCTGCTCTCCAGTCACATTAGTAGTTTGAAAACTTTGGTGCCTTTAGCTAACATAATTAAACCTCATTTTTAAGCTGCAGTGTGTTCGAAAGCTTGTTTGGGGATCAGGAAGAAATTTTTTTCACTGCATCCTCAGGCTTGATAAAGACTATTTCTTAATTGCACATTCTTCACACAACTATCTGGCTGCAGCTAGTAAGAAGGCTACTGAAGTGAGACATACAATATTGTCATGTGTGGTAGCATCATCTTCTTTTGGTACCTGGTGACTTGTGTCCTGAGTGAGTAAAAGGGACAAGAATTCAATCTCAGAAGGGCTGCAGGTCCTGTAATCTCACAGTGCAACCCACTGCAGCTGCTGACAAAGCAAATGAAGTCATGGTCTGCCACACAGAACCCACCACTGTGTCTCTTCTGTCTTCAGGAGAGGCATTTTTATGCAGTTCTTGCTATGTATCAGTCTTTAGAGATGTTGCTTTCATATTTCGTAGGAGAAATTTCTTGGCTCTGACAATTTCAAGACTTTGATTCATGCTCAGCATTGCTGCTTCTGAGCTTGCAGAGTTAACAGCATGTGTCCGTATCACTTTGGGGACACCAGGATGAAAACTCTGGTCACCAAAAAGTAAGCTTTGAGGTGTCCAGATTGTTTCAAGAGTTTGTGTAGGAAATAATCAGGGCAATTGTGTAAAATGTTTGTAAACATTAACACCATAAAAACTGTAACTGTAAAGGATCTTTCTCTTTTCAGTGTAAATTTGTACTCAGTGCTGGCCAAACTAGACTACTATGTGCAAACATACCTGGCCAAAAGCCAACGGGCTAAACCATAAATACAGTAGTTTATTTGGGATTTGTTTGCTTGCCTTCTGTATTTTTTTTTTTCCAAAACAAAGTAGGAAAGTAGTGAAAAAAAGAAAGTGTGCTCATTTGTCTTTTTTTCATTTATTTTTATATTTGCTTTGTTATTATTTTTGGTGCTTGTGGCAGGAAAAAAAATTTTTTTTTTATTTCATTTACCTTCATCTTATTCTTTGAAAATAACGTAGTAAGAAGTGTCGGGAAGAAACAAAGTGAGCTCACAGTTGGATTTTACTGTTACAAGATAGGAGATGACAATGGTATCTTTTTAGTGTATCTGTTATCTGTGGTGTCATTAAACTGAATGATGTGCTAAATAATAAAAGCAACCTTATCACATCACAAGGCCTTGAATTGTGTCTTGAAGTTGCCATGCCTGTGGATTCCGTTTGGCTTTCAGAAAGGATTTGGAGTAAGAAGAAGCTGCAGTTCAGTGTGTTTCTGCAATCAAAGCTCTTCAAACAGATGGCTGCTAGCACTCCAAAATGATTAAAATATGTTCCAAGCAACATCAGTCTGTGGGCTTGGGGACCCAACCTTCCATTAGTCAATAAAGGGTGTTGAGTTCTTGAAAATGAAATCTTTAAAAGCTAATAAGGCTGCTGGTTTGCCCTGAGCAGTTTCTTTCGATTTGCAGTTGCAGATTGGATTTGGGCCAGTATCTGTCCAATAATTTAAGGCTTTAAAAGAAATCTGGTTACAAGAGGCCTCCCAGCAGATCTGCTTGTTAAACAGTGGGGCCAAAATTTTTGGTCTTGAATACATAAGTTCAGGCACCTGAGTTTGCATTTAGGAAGCTGGGAAGGGACCTGTGAGTGCCCCCTTGGATCACCAGTCACTCGACAGGAGATTAAATCGCAGCACCAATGTTTGGCCATTTTGACCCTGTTCTATTTTTTATAAAACCTTGTGAGTTAGCCTAGCATCGTCTCCAGGTTACTTTCAGCATACCATAACCAAGACACTAACTCATTAAGCAAGTTTTCTAGAGCTTCTAGAAATCAATATTATTATTTACAGCATTCCCGAGTCTTGTCAGTGCTTGTGAATTATGAATGTGCCATAGATGGTTTGGTGTCGCAGTGCTGTCGGGTTTTTTATCTTGTCTACAGCAGGGTTATGAGAGAGAGCAACTGGGGGCTTGTGCAAATGCAAAGTGTCTGTAACCTCTGCGTATCTATGTCAGGGCAGTAGCAATAAATGTCTGTTCAATAAGGTATTAACAAGTCCAAGCCTTCTGTTTCTTCTTTTTTTTTTCTCTCTCTCCCTGATAAAGACCCCTCTCACAATTTGTAAACTTCTGAAATTAGTGTTCTTGCCTCATAGACTCTTTCTACACAAGTCATAAAATCTGAAGATATGCTTTTTCTCCCAATCTCTCAAAAATCTGTCAAGATTTAGCCCACCGCTGGCTTGAAGAGAGGTTATTTTTTAAAAGTCAGTTTTGACATACACCAAAGAAGCAAAGCAAGTCACAGTGATCCCATTAGCTCAGTGTGATCCCATTAGCCAGATTGTTCAGCCTGTCTTCTTTCACCTTGGGAACAGTTCTCACATTCCTTTTGTCAGTACTTGATGGGGTCGGTGACTAAAGTTCTATCCCCAGACACACCATAGTTACTCAGAGAATGTCATACTCCATTTTGTATTCCCATGGTCTCTTTCTGAAGGTTTTTCCCTGCTTCAGTTTTAACAGCCAGTGATTTTTATTTGTCATAAGGACAGTCTTCAGTAAGCATACAGCAGGTTCTGAATTCCGATTATTTTAGCAGAATGATTTTTTTCCATTTGTTGTTAAATCCCTGTTTTCTGTATCCCAAAGCTTTTGCTCACCATCTGAACGTTCCTGTCTCTTAGAATGACACACTCTTAGAAATGGCTTGTGAACTGAGTCATATTCTTGCTGAAAAACATACAACTCCAGGCATAGGTTTTTAACCTTCTTCAGATTCCTATGATTTTTTTTCCTCAGACAAAACTAACAACTCAGTTTGCCCTGAGTAGGTCACATAAGACAAGAGAATGTACTATAACCTCTTTCTCTTGTTGTCTTCCTACCTGGAGTTCCTTACAAACAGATAGATTTATCCTGGACTCTCTCACATTAAGTGTGCTTTGGTGTGGTCCTGTTGCTTCCTATTATTAATTGATTGTGCCTCCTAAAGTTTAGGGAGTTGATTGACCAAATCACCTAAACAAGTCAGAAGTTTAGGGTAAGGAGGCACACAAAAATTTTTAAGTTTTGATGGATCCTGAAGAACTAGGAAAGAAAATGAGAAAGAAGAGATTCAAGGTGTCTTGGAAGAAGACAGTTAATTTATCTCCTTAGAAATTATATTTCCCATTTATACATAGGTCTCCCTGAAAGTAGTGCCTCCTATTTATTTCCATGGAAACTATAACAGATACAAAGAGCACAAGAAGGCTATTTGATAGGGCAGATTCTCAGCTACAAAACGCTATTTTTCAACATAGTTGCCACCAGTAGTTACGCGTTTTCACCAGCAATGAACAAGAGGCTGCATGCCACGCTCATAAAAATCTGCACCAGCGGAGGTGGCCCACTGTTTCACAGCTGCTATGACAGCATTGTTGCTAGGAAAATATTGCCCATGCAGTCCATCTTTCATCAGCCTGAACAGATAGAAGCCATAAGGCACCAAATCTGGACTGTCTGGTGGGTGTGGTAGCACAGTCCAATCAAGATTGGCAATATGTTTCATGGTCTTCAAACTGGTATGGGGCCTGGTGTCATCATGTCGCAAGAGAAAGATTGTCTTTTTCTCTGGCTTTATTCTGGAAGTTTGAGCCTTCAGCGTAGTCAGTATTGCGATATAGTGATCAGAGTTGATGGTTTCCACAAAATCCAGAAGGATGACCCCTTTACTATCTTACTATCCCAACAGACAGGGCACATCACTTTACCCACTGAGGGCTGCATCTTGACCTTTTTCTTTGATGGGGAATTCACATGTTGCCACTCTATGGACTGCTGTTTTGACTTCAGCTCATAGTGGTGATGCCACATCTTGTCACTGGAAATGATGCTAGCCAGGGAGCTGTCACCTTCAACTTTGTAGCGCTTCAGTAGATCCTGGCAAACTTGCATACAGTGTTCTTTCTGTTCCTGTGTGAGCATTTGTGGGACCCACCTGGTGCAAACTTTGTGATATTCCAATATTGCCACCATCATTTTCAACATATTGAAGTCAATACTCAGCTCTGTACACGGTTCCCTGGTCATAATCTGCCAGTTCCTGCAGATGAGCTGATCAAGATGCTCTTCGTTTAATGGTGTGACAGCTGTGCATGGCCATTCAGAATGTGGCTTGTTTTTCTTGTTGCTGTCACCACTGCTGAAACGCACTACCCGTTGCCTCGCTGTGCTCATATCCGCTGTTTGGTTTCCAGAAATGTTCAGCAAGCATTAATGAATGTCAATGGGTGTCATTTTTTCCACATGGAGGAATTCAGTTCCACACCTTTGCTTCATCCGCACTCCCATGTCTGATGCCATTTTGTCAGACTGTCCCTCTGCTGCCATCTCTCACGTGACAATAAAATAGAATATTGGTGGGAAAGTTCAACCTCTACTGCCATACCACCAACATCCACCTCTGATATCATGGGCCAACATAATAAAAGAGGAGGCATTACTTTCGGAGCTACCCTCCTAATCTCCTAAGAGACCAGTCACTTTTTGCTGTACTCCACGTACTCATATGAGTCCTTTTATTATGCAAACCATCATCCTACATAGCATGTGTCACTTTTGGATTGTTTTTGTGAGCCCTACCGAAGCTCTGTTTCCAGATACCATGTAATGAGAAAATGCCACGGAGTGTTCCACGTGCATGTTCAGATTTGAGGACTCCAGGAACCAAGCAGGACATCCAGAACAACACAAGTCTGGAGTGGTGGCTGATTTTTCCATGCTGCCAAAGTTCTTCAGGGGGCTCCTGCTTTGAGTATTCTGATTTAGCATTGTTTTCATCCGGAGCTGCAAGTCTCTGAAACCTGCAAATATCAACTCCTAAAGGTCTCCATTTTGGGAGTGAAAATGAAGGGCCTCTTTTGGAATGTTTTTTCTTTGCCTCTTGATTCCCCTAGCTGTAAGATGTGAATAGTGCTACTCATACATTTTTGGAAAATACATTGATTTAAGTTTTCTTTATTAGATTCTGCTAAAAGTTAAGTGAGGGAAACCTAAATTTATCACAGTAGCTATTGTATTGCAGCAGTCCTTCTAAAATGCAAGTACAGAACTGCCTTTTCCAGACAAACGATATACTGTGAGTGCCTCATTAATACATTTAATGTTTAATGACCAACTGTTTCTCCTGCTTCCTCTAAATTACTGTAAAGTTACTATTCCAAGGAGAGAAAGTAGCTTTTTATTCTGGAGAAGACTGTGGCATTCATTGCTTTCAGTGAGAATGTGATCTCAAAAAGTTCATAATATTTCCTCTACTAAAAGGCAGCAAGTATTTGAAATGCTTTGAAATGACGATGCTGCAAGACAGAAAAAGAATATCTGCTTTCTAGATAGGTGAATACAGTTGTATTAGTTCAAGTTTAAGGATTTTTTTTTTTTGGTCAAATCAATGAATATGTTCATAACTTTGCTGTAGGAGTGTTGCAGAGTTCCTTCTTTCTGTTTGTAACACTGCAGCTCTTTATGGTTAGGGGAAAAAAACTGGTTTAGCGAAGGAGGTGTTGAGCCTGCCAAAGTTGATGGAGTTGAATTTGGATAGCCATTTAGTGTGGGACAGCTAGACAGGAACAGAGAAGCATGTAAAATGAGTAGATTGCTACAGATTTATGCTTGCCAGAACAAAACGGTTAAGCTGTGAGTTTAACGATACTGACTTTGCACGCTTGAAACACACCTCTAAAAAAAAGATTGAAAAGATGTTGGTATATTGATAATTCTTTCAAAGATTATCCAGGAGGAAGGTTACAATAATGTAGAACACTTCAAAATGATTTTTACTCAACTAATGCTTCAATAATGGACGTTAATACTGTTGACTTTATTCGTGGCTTGAATGCAAGCAATTTAGACAATAGATAGTATCAGGTGCTAATAGATCAAACGTAATTACTCTTGATGAAATAATTTTACACAGCTTAATAAAACTGTTTCAATTATTTATTCACTGCAAAAGAAAACATTGAGTAAAAGTGAAAATACTAAGCTTTCTCCTCTAGGGGCATTGTATGCGCCTCTGAGTCATAGCTTTTCTTCATAGCAACCTTTCCTCTATAACAGCTTCCAGTGCAAGTTATTACAATACTTTTTGCATAAGATAGGTCATATGAAGTTCAGCTGTAGGTGGGGCCACTGTAGTAGATTGGGGGACAGTCTTAATAGATCCGTTTCATTAATTAAGTCATGCATTTTTTTATTAACAAAACCTGCATGTCAGGTTTAGCCAGCTGGGAACCATTCTTATGGTTGTTATCTTTGTCAGAAGGAATATTGTGAAAATAAGGAATTACTGTACAGGCTTTAACTCCTGATTAAACAGAGGAATGACATCTTCTCACCCACTGTCCATGAAAAAATAACTTAGGGGCATATCATAGGCTTGATTCAGACGATGTGATCTTACATATCTCGTTAAGGTAAAAACTGTGTACACTGCATTCACAATTTACCCTGAAGGGTTTGTTTCATGTTGTTTCATGTTTCTATGGCCACTTTGATAAGCAAGATTAAGGCCTAAATTTCAAATATCTAGATTATTTGTTGTTATTGTTGGGTTTTGGTTTGGGGTTTTGTTTTTTGTTTGGTTGGTTGGTTTTTTGCCTTTTGAAGGAACTTCACCTTGTGCCTCTTTTTGAATGTACAAAGCAATATTTTCTTGTTTTCTCTCTCTTCCAGTTTTCCATTTCTGGAGACCAGGAGAAAGGTATAAGATTGTCGGGAAATGTTTTGTATTAGAGAGAGAGAATGGTGTAGACACCTACTGTTGGCCTCAGCCTTAAGCTTCTTGGTACAATAAATTCAAGTCATTCTTTACTAAGCTTCATCCCAGTCCTCAACAGGAAAAGTGCTAATGATTTCCACTATCATTAAAGAGCATTGAGCTGGTGAGAGGATTCACCAGGGAGAAATGCGGTGAATTTGTCCCTGACTTGTCCTTCATACAGCTGGAATGAAGGATGAGTAACATGGTTCATATTATCTGTTTTTTTTTTTTCTTTTACTACTGAGCTAGTCAGGATCTTTATTTTACCTAGGCTTGTCTAACACCACAATCTATTTGTTTCAATAAATTCTGTAAAAGGGAATAATATAGAGGCTAGAGTTTGAGCCTAAGGTCAATGGATGAGTTACACAAATACCTATTCTTCCATTTAACTCTTCTTCCCTACTGTCTTTGCCAAAAGAGTCATATATTACTATACCTGTACAGCTGTGTTAATAGAACGATGACTGTTGTGATGTAAGAACTTAGTTCTTCTTGAGCAGCGTTACTGCTCCTATCACAGGAGAATAGACCACTGGTTGAGCATTTATCAGTATAATATATTGTCCAAAAATAGAAATATGAATCCAACAGTGTTGAATTCAGTGCTGACTAGATTTCACAAGAGCTTTCATACTCATTCATTTTCCTTGTCAGTCCTGAGAAAATAATTAAATCTTTGGTTCATTGCAACCAATACATTTCCTGCTACAATGATTCACTTTTATCTGCTGGCTATGGAGAAATTATATGCTGGGGAAAAAAAAAAAAAAAAAAGCTGCAGTTTTTCTTGTGAACTCCTGCCTCATGAAGTTAACACTGGTGTTTTCCTCTTTGCTCAGACTGATTTAAAGGGCAAAACAATGTTGTTCTTTCACAGATTTGATTTAAATAGCCGAGTGGTCAAAACTCATGAAGGTGAAAGAAGAGGGAGGTGAGGGAGCAGATGTAAAAGATACAGAAATCAATTCAGCATCAATTTTCAGTATCTTTCCAACCCTTACCCTTTGGACCTCTTTCTTCATTGATTGTTCTCCAGCAGCAGCCAGTCTAATCCCTCACATTTCAAGAAGCGTGTGACTCACACAGTTCAGCTTCCGGCTCATGGGCTGTACCCTGCTGACTTCCCCTTTCACCTGGGAGGATGCATGGGACATCCTTGGGTAACACAGCTCTGGGGCTCATGGCCGGTGGGAGGCTGCTGTCACTGCAATGGTGGCTGAACCTGCAACAGGGAGGCAGAAACTGCTTCCTTGTGAGAAGCTGCAGTGGTTCCACCATGCAAGTCCTGAATCTGGATCTGTCTCCTAAAGTTAACAAGGCTGACATGGGTTGCCAGCACACACACATACTGTTAATTAGCTCTTTTGTAGCTTTCCATGAATAATAATTTGCACTGAGACAGGAACCAAGATCAGGACCTCAGTTTTCCAGATATGGTGCACACAGGTAGCAAGAAGCAAACCTGGGCCTGCAAGCTTAGAATTTAACGAGGACAAAAAGCAAGGGAAAGACATTTTACTCCCAGTTTCAGCATGGCAGGCTGAGGTGAGCATGTTGTGACTTGCTCAGTACCACACAGAAGATGTGAAACAGAAGAGGGAATTCAAGACAGAGCTCTGATCCCCAATCCACTAAATCATTCCCCAGCATGTGTCCTTGTTTCGTGCTAGGGAGAATGGCCCAGACAAGCCTGCGCCATCACTTCAGTAAGTGTTGGTACAATAGAGAAGCAGACTTCCCCTGTATTAAATTTCCCAGGCGTTCCCTTTATCATATAAGCCATCGTTTTAACTGCCTTGTTTCATAGTGCTCAACTGCCCAAGGAGCTGTATGATTTATATATGAATGAGGGTTTGGCAGCAGCAGCTAGGTAAGACATGGCTTGCTGAGTAGCAATACACTGCCATTGTGTCCTTTATGTGGCTTTCAGGAGGCAACTTGCTAGGTGTATTTCTGCATAGCAGTCCCCAAACCAACCTCATTCGTGTACAGGAGAAGCCATGGTAGCTTTAAGGTAGACATCACAGGTGTCTGGATGAGGGCTCTCAGCCTGCAGCACCTGCCGTCTCCTGGTGACTCAGCAGCCATCTCGGAGGGACACACATACCAAGACAGCGGGGAAGCCATGTGCTGGGCACATTCACATAGAGTTCATCAGCATACTTCAATTCTTGGCACATCAGTGGCCACAGCCAGCCATGTGCTGGAGTGCAGGACACTTTGTTCCGCTATGGTCAGAGTTGCTTCATATTTTTCAGTAACGCTTGTGAGAAAAATCAGACAAGACTGTTCAAATACACTCTATTTTTCTGGGGCAGCAAGGAAGTATACTCAAAAAAAAAAAGGTTTATTTTAATTAAAAAAAAAAACTCAAAGATTTTTCACCAGCTGAACCATTCACTAAAAAGGTAATGATAAGAGGGCAGAACCCCATGTAAATCCCCTTCCCAGGTCAGTTACACTGCGAGTTTCTAGCTTTAGGGCTATTCAGTTCATCCATTAGATCATCCCTCTCTCAAATTCCATATGTGTTTAGTTATTCCATCTTTGAAACACGTTTCCATTCTTTGTATTTCTTTTAATTGCCTTCTCCTGGAGAGACACTTCTCTTCCATCTACTCAGCTGGATGTTCCTGGCTATGCTGGAAGGCAGGGCTGGCTTCCAGCCCTGTGTCCGAGACAGATTTACCTCTTGCTTTTCTGGTTCAGTGGGGGAGTTAAGCCATGTGATCACAATAGCAGATCAGGACAGCCGTAAAATTCACAATCATGTCTGATTTATAAAGATAACATTGTATTAAGTACAAGATATTTTCTAAGGTTATTAGTAACAAGCTTTCTTCAGCTGGTTGTTACTGAATGGCACCATGCATTTTACTGCTTGATTGATTTATATGCCTTTATGATTTTAATTAATGCTGTTTTCATCAGAGACAATTAGTATTGATTTGAAAACTCCTTGTTGCCCAGTTTATCTATGCCAGTGTTTGGGAATTGTTCCTGCGATCTTTACTTTGAAAATCTATTGAATAGCATCACGAGCACTGAAGAGGCCATTTAAACACTGGGGAAAAAAAAAGTGCTTATACTTCTGGGAAAACGTTTATGGTGATTCACGTTTTGGAAGCTGAAATGCTATCGATGTTTTATTCCCAGATTATTTTCCAAGAAAAAGCTTGGATCCAATGCTGAATCAGTTTCTTCAAAATACTTAGGCTCATAGTGAAGTTGAATCATGCAGAGAAGGCTGGAAGACTGTGCTGGTAGGGGGAGGTCAGGAGACTCCTCTGTCCTGTGACATTAACATAGAGGCATGGAGTGATCCTGTATAAGTCTCTTAGGAGACGTTTGGATCCTGCCTGGCTGGAGCAGAGGGGTACATGCACTAGGTATTAAAGAATCAGGATAAAAGCTTTTATCTGTTCAATGATCTAGACAAGCTGCTTTACATGGAAAAGTACAACTGGGAAAAAAACACTTAATAAAACTCATTAGTTGAGAATATACCCACTTGAAGATGGGAATATTCACTGTATGGGAACAAAAAGTCTCTGGGTCTTACTGTAACTATGTTAAAGAGTTGGGTTTCTCACTGGTGAAAAGAGGCTAAAAATCCTAGGCCATCTTGATGTGAGTGAGAGCTAGGAATTTTACAGAAACTGAAGCCTTGTAAGAAAATCTCAAATGTGCACTTGTATAACAGGTTTTGAGCGAGTCTGGTGCAGTATTTACTACTACAGTATGAAGGGCTGGGTTCCTTGATGTATATTCCTAGTTGGCATTTTATCAAGGAAATAAACTGATTTTTCTTTTCTTTTTTTTTTTGTGACATGGGGATTGAAACTACAAATTCTGTGTCCGAAGCCTTGATTTAAAAGTATTTAAGTGCTTTTGCATAAGACTAAAATTTTAACCGAATGAATTATTTATGCAGAAAGAAGCAAGATAAAGTTTCTTTCAAGAGTTCTTTAACATATCAGATTGATAACAGTCAAAACACCTTTACTGCCATTAAATATTTACCAAGACTTGGCTTTTGGAAGAGGGGCAGTTCAGAGCAGTGTGTTTGGCTCCATGCAATGCTATTGATTAGCTATCAGAAGGACATAGTTAATGAGTAACTTGAGGTATTACAGAGTGCTCTACATTCTTGTCAAGTCTTTTCTCTGAAGATGACCTAAAATAAAGTCAGTTACAACTGGTGTTCGCTCTGCGACAGATTGCACAAGCTCACGGTATGAACAAAAGGTTCACAAGAATCAGTTGACCAGAGCTTAAGCAATCCTTTCTAGTAGTTGTTGTCATCACTGCTGGACTTTAGAACTGAACATGTTTACATTTAATTAGAAAGAACACACAGCTTACATCGCACAGTAGCTATCAGTATCGAATCAGAATTGATTTCCGCTCTCTTTCTCAAATGACAGTTTCCTTCAAACTAATTAAAAAAAAGGCACATAACAAAATGACTCGTATAAATTTTAAAGCAAAGTAAACAGTATTCCCAAGAGACAAAAATAAAAGTCAACAGCACATAGTCATTACACTGAGCTTGTTTTCAGGTGATTCTGATGCCTGTGTTATGATCTATACAAGTGCTATCAGATTTATTTTATATATATAAGTATATGGATGGATGTGTATATGAAGTATCACTTTCTACTGAATGGATACTCCACTGATTACATCAGTTTTCAGAGTCAGGAATCTTATTTGTTCCATCTGAATTACTGCATTTTATCTAGTACAAGAAGTGATACACCAATATTAGTACTTTTTGCAGAAGGATTTTGTCCATTCCAAATAAAATAGTTGTGTGTATTCACTCAGATAAAATGGAAATCAGAAGCCATTATCCTCACCAGTGAGAAGCTGAAAAGCAAACTAAAAGCACAAACCAAATTAGCCCTAACTTCACGCACAATGTCTAACAAAGAGATCTCTATTAGATTTTGTTAGTTATGCAGGCAAATCTGAATTCAAACTATGGTGGCATGTTATTTAAGTCTTGGAGCAGAAATGCCAGACCCTTGAATGTGCACATTCTTTGTCAACAGGAAAGATTTCCATGGTTGGCATTTTGAAGACAGGAGGCTCAGGCCAGCCGTGTCCTTGTTCTGCCAAGTGCAGTGAAATCAGCAGGAGCTGAGGGGCTGCTGGCCAGAGCTGGCTGGGAGTAGATACACGGAGCTGTAGGAGCTGATCCTGACGGGCCTGCTCTGAAGGCCTGCATCCATCCATCCCACAATAGCATGTAAGAGGCACTGCTCAGAATGGAGCTCTTGGCAAAGATCATCAAAAAAGTGACAAATGATACGCAGCATGTCTATTTTCTACCTGTTTCAGCAGATATTCCAAAAGCTCTGTTGTTTCAGCTCACAACCAGAGTTACTGCTTTTGTAACTATGTTTAACTTTGAAAAAAAAAGTGGACCATTCTTAAAACTGTTGTTGTCAAAAACATGCTTAAAACATGAAAAGCAAACCACTCCAACTTTTAGGCTAGGATCTTCCCTCTCTATTCCACCAAGGCTGTGTTTCTGCAAATCCCTAACACAGGCCATTTCTCTGCTGGCCTCCAGCCAGCACTGCTGGCTTTGCACCACCCACTCACACACCCCTTCAGCCATCCGTGTTCTGGAGTGGCCTTCGGCAGCCATCAGAAAGCCCAGGAGCTGGAAAGGTGAAAACAGCGCATGTCTGTGGGCCACCCGGTCCTGCCCTGCCCACCTCCAGGCTCAGCGGGTCAGGAGCTGCACGTCACAGCCGTGAGGCGAGCACTTCCCAGGGAAAGCAGCCAGGGTTCTGTGACACTCAGTGAAGCATGGAGTCATTGGCACCATCTTAAACATCCTTTATATTCAAATACTGAGGTCACTGCTGATGACTTGATGCCAGTTCTGTCTTCGATTAATAGATAAGGTTTCCTCAGTATTTGCAGTGTTACCTAAACAATCTATTACTGTAGGGAATACCTACAGTATTACAAATACTATGTTAAAGTTATTTTGTTAACTAAAGCCATTGGCAAATATTTAAGAATGGCCAAAGCATATAAATTGGCAATAAAGAGCAAATAAAAGCAAAATTCTTTCTTGTAAATTCTAGTATGGTAAAGTAAGCACTATACAAAACAAACTTTTTTTGTAAAATTTCAGATTAATTTCGCATTGATCTTAGACTTCAGGGCTGGATAGTCTCACTCTGTGAATGCTAGGCTAACATACTAATACAGCTCATTCCATGTCAAAACATGACAGGAACGTTCTATGGCAAGCTTGGTTGTAGGAATAGCACATAGTTGACAAAAACTCTGAAGAGTATCTACAATAGTTGCTGTTGTGTTGAAAACACAGTCCCCTAATTTGTGGGAAAAAAATGACAGCCTGAGGACGTGTGTCTTGCAATTAATACAGATGCATTGTGAAGTCCTGACATTGTGTAATTCATGTTAACATGTATCAAGTAATACTCAGGATTAAAACATAAAACCTGCAGGAGTCTTTTCTATAAACTCAGATGCACTCTATCTGAGACTTGATGTGTGTGTGAAAAAAGCTAATACTAAGTGATCATCTGCCAGACTCTCATTAATCAATCAGAGATAAGAGAGGGTCTAGCTCCACATGCTATTGCAAGAGAGCATCATGAGCTCAGGAAATTCAGGAGCATTTCTTAACCACAAGCTAGTAACTATGAGTCTGCATCTACCTGAAGAGAGCATATGCAAAAATTTCCAGAATGCTTCCTTCTGCTTATGGGTATCTTAGAATGTATGTTTTGCTTGGATTCCGTTTCAACTGAACATTAGTCATCCATAAGGTATTTTTGTGCATGTCCTGGACCATTCAATGCTAATGAGAGGAATGAGGTGATGTTGCATCCCATGCGAGTCTGTGCTATTGGAGCAATTTGCCCACTGGCTGCATGAGGTGACTTCTGATTACCATGCAACTACATAAATGAAGGGTTTGTAATGAAGGTGTGGTTTCCAATTATTTCTTGTTTGGAGTATGTCTAAGCAGTCCTTCAACCTCAAGAAGGACACCTGATTTAATCTTTTGAGCCTTAGATCCTTGCTGCCTCTCCCAGGCTAGACACTTGGGAATGGTGTGGATACTGCAGGGGTTCTGGAGGATGAAAATGAGATCTGAAAGAGAATGTTTGCTGCTTGATGTCTTCAGAAGACCTGCTGGCTTTAGTTTTTCTTAAACTGTGTGCTGCATTCAACTTATATTTCAACAGTGACAAGCCTCTTTTTAGTGAAGCTCAGAGCACCTTGCAAAGGCAGTTAATGTGATTGCTCTTACTCAAAAGTGAAAAGATTGGTGTCCAAGGAGGCGCAATATGTTTGTTAGTAGATTTTAATTTGTGTTCATTGAAAAATAGAAGTTCTAAGATGGATGATCATCAGTTCAGGCTTGCACTGTAGATAACAAGCCTGTGCTTCAATCATACAGCATCCACACTATTTGGACCCTTGAACAGGTCAGAGGTTTCTCTAGATCACTTCAGGAGAGAAGGATGAAACAGCCTGCTGCTCTCCATGGATCCAAATTCACAAGTAATCGAGTTTGGGTGGTATGGGCATACATGATCAGCGCTAATCTGTTGACGTGTTATCCTGTAAAATCCTAAGGTTATATTAACAGCAGAGACAGGGAAGAAAATCAATAGTGGGCTCTGTCCAACAAGTTCTTGTGCTTGGGTTTGGTGAGAGAACATAAAGAGGAGACCTGAGCACATCCTAGAGATGAGATAGTGACGCACTGTGATGGAGCGTTAAGAATGCCCGGAACACAGTCTGCATTGTGCATAACGTGCACAACATGGTCTGTGACCTGTGCTAACACAGCTGGTGCCATCAGTTAAATTAGTGAAGGATGTTTAGGTGATTGTTAGAGAGAGAAAACAGTCCTCTTAACTCTTGTAATTGCAGGGGAAGGAAGGCTAATAAAATATTTGTCTATGGTAGGGCAATGCCATCTAGTTACCTGTCTACCAGCTGTCAGGCTCATGACTCACGTGTTATGCAAACTTGGCCATTTTATATCCTCCGCTTTGCAGGGAAATGTCAAAGTCCTTCTAGGTGTTACGGACTTTTTTAATGTTGTTATATTGCATTGTTTCCCAAGAGCACCTCTGAGGTAGTATTTTCAAAGTATCAATGCTGCCCACCTCTTGAGAGCTCTCAGCAGGATGAAGAGACCTCTTCCAAACCATCCTGAGTGTGGACTGAGTGCTGAGGGGTCTCCAGAACCTGAGTGTCAGAGAGATTTGTGGTGAGAACACCACAGGTCAGACCTGTGCTTGGGAACACGATGTGTTTATCATTGGGGATGGGGAGGAAGGAGGGGACGAATTGAGCATGTTTGTTTTTTACTTTTTTTCCTTTAGATAGAAGGTTTCTATGTGTTATTCAGAAATTGCTTCAGGTGGAAAATCATTTCTCACCTTGCAGCAAAAGTATGCCTGGCAAAAGGAAAAGTGTTTTAAGAGCAGCACTTCATACAGTTGATTTTCAGCCAGTATTAGTCCCTCCGGGAACAGTTATAACTGGTGCAATTTTTAACAGGCTTGAAGCTGCTCTGGCTTTGGGAGGACCTCTTGCTGTCTGTGGGAGGTGCATAAGTGACAGCATCACATTTGACTTTTTTTTCAGCCTTGACACAGTAAAGGTGGCCCATTAATGGAAGCTTTCAGACCAAGTTTGTGTAAAAAGTTAGGCCACAGCAAGCAAAAAGGTTTTCTATAATGAAAATGTGAATTACTTACATCAAGGAACTGTTTGAATGCTTCTGTGAACCATTCTCCAGGCCTAGAACTCTCATCTATTTTTGATTCGTAGCATCAATATTGTTTGAAGAAACAATCCTTTGGAGATTAATGAAGTTCAAATTCATAGTGTCAAAATGGACTAAATAAAAGCATTTTAACAATATTGAATTTTGTTTTGAATATTGTTTAACAATATTGAATATTCATGAAAATTTAGCAATTTTCTGCTTTTGAAGAAAAGACTTGAAAGATTTATCAACCACGGGGCCTTTATCTGGATGAATGACACCGGCTTACAAAATACGCATCTATCAAAATCTGTTGGTCTCTCAGATGCAATCATTAAGAGTTAAAACATGTAACTATGTACTGCATACTGTCTTGTTCAGGACATCTTTCAGAAGGAGCCCAGTTGTCACCCGACAGGGACAGTATTTTGAATCTAAATAAAAGGCTATCTTTTTTCATGTGTTCTAGAAAGGAAAAGGTGGGGAAAAAAAGAGCTCTCAGCTGCTGTAAACAAGTTAGGATATTTATATTCCCCATTTTTCTGTTTTGAAAACCAGGGATCCATATATTCACTGAACAGTTTACCCTCTCAGCATTTTGTTTATTTGTTTGATTTTCATTTTATTCTTGTGCCAGGTGTTTAAGAAGTGGACATCAGCAGTTTTTCATTATCCAGCTTTCAGCATTATTTGCATATCTTTGTATTTTTCCATGGTGATCAATGCTCAGCCATAGTGGAACTTCAGTCAGTAAATTTTATGTGCAACTGTTAAAAGTAATTTTATTTTTAGAGAGTCTGTTCTAGGGATTTTAATATCCCTTTATAAATATTTATGTTTTCAATATGTCTTCATTTAATTGAAAAGGTTCTTCACTTTATTTTCAGACAACTTCAGGTAGTAGGCATAATGACATACCAACACTGACCTTTTAGCTTCTAGATTTCCATTAGTTCATTCACATTTTTCGTGTCTGTGTATATTCTATTTTAGCTTGTATATGATTTTTGTGTATGGACTGACAGAATGAAGGATGTTTTCTGTACAAACACCTTAATAAACTGGAAAGGAAGAAAGTATGCCTTTGCATACTAGCTGCTGATATGCAGAATGTCTTGCATAATACAATTAGTCTGCACTGCTACTAGAAATTCACGTTGAAATAATGTTTGATGTTTGCATGGTCATCTGTCAAAGGGATGGTATCAAGTCATACTTGTGAATGTAGCAACAGCTTCTAATATCTGTAAATTGTTTTGAAATTACTTCATTTATTTATCTAAACACACCGCTCATTATGATATCCTGTTGCCATCACTTCCATTATAAATGCTGCATGAGTTTCTTCTACTGCTAGTAGTACTCCACTGGTGAGAAATTCACCATAAAAATAGGGCTATGAAGAGATGGGAAAGGATCACTGGCAATTCCACAGAGAGCCTGCTGGTGCAGGCTTCTGCCCTAGGAATTGGCTATTAATGTGATTTCTGCCATTGCACCTTAATAACTCAGGCAGCTGGGCAGTTGGAAAATAATTCTACAGTCTGACAGGCTTCACTGAGAATTTTTTCCCAATACACAATCTTCTTCACTCTTCTTTTTTGAATTTTTTCGCATGACTTATAGGTAATCTACCTGTCCAACACCCATCTTTTTGCATATTTTCCATAGTTATTGGTAGCTGATCCAGGTGTATTTTTTTCTTTTAACTTCATAAATAGGGCCTTAAGACCCTATTCAATTTCAGTTTAATTTTCTTATATCACTGTGATTTGTTCAGAACTTCCAGACGCTCAAGTGCAAGGTGTGTAGTACTGTACCCTGGTTTGTATAATGAAATATTGCTAGTTTTTTCTCTAAGATTTGGTATCTCCATGAATATATCTCAAAATGTGTGTATAGTTGAATGGGTTGAGTACACACCTGTGGCACTTTACTGTGAGGTAGATGGTAAACGTGTCTGCTTTTAGCCTGAGTGAGGCCAAAATAGTGGCTCAGAAAGCTCTTTTCAAGAAGTTAGGGTGATGTGCCCAGTGACAAACCTCTGACGATGGCAAGTAGCCTGTCACTGTAATGAAGCTATTTAAAACACTGCATATCCTCGTGTAAGTGTTACTAGTTTATTTAAACCAGCACCAAGAAATGTTTAAGTTTCATCTCACAAAAATGTTAACCAAGGATTTTTAAAATTGATTAGCATGCACAAATTGTGCATATTTTTAAATAATCCTCCTTAGTGATTAATGTTTGTGCATACTGGCACTTCTGTTCGTTTCATTATATTGAAAAATCTACAATTCTACAAATAAACTACCTGTAGTTTTAGTAAGTCCACTTGCTAAAAGAGAGGGCTGTGTAACATGAGTTAATAACACATCAGTAATTTACACTGAATAAGTCAATTTTGCATAGATCACACTAACAACTTGTTCCTGCGGATCATAAAGTGATTGGGAAGCTGTTGCAGTTAAAAATACTTTTAAAGTTTTTGTTTAATTGTTTTTTTGCTTTTTTAAAATCTGCTGGTTGTTACATATTTTTAGAAGACCCTAGTGGAAATCAAATGTTCTTTTTGTTTTCCGTCACCTTTGAAATAGAACTTATTTTGGTATTAGAATGTATTTGGCATATAGATCCATATATGATAATACGAATTAAACTGAGTGTAGTATTGTTGCAGCTCAGCCTTAGGCTGAAACCTAATGAAGTGTATGCTTTTGTTTCCCCAGCTTACACAAATCTTTGTCTCAAGGGGTGAGCCTGAAGGACTGGCTTAACTGTGCTTTCAGTACTTCTGAAGGTGGCCTGAAAGACAAGGAGGACATTGTGACCCTTACCTATGGCCAGCTTGAGGAACTGGCAGCTCAGCTGCAGCAAGCTCAGACGGAGCAGAGGGACACTGAGCTGAAGCTCCAGAAGGCCTTGGAGGCTTCAAAGGAGGCCAACGAAAAAGTTCAGAAGTAAGTCACTTGCCTTAAAAATTGCAACGGAAAACCAAGATAAACCTTGTTTCTTCTGGTATTTTTACTGTGAATGAAAGTGTGGTGCTACTCAGAACTAAGTTTCTTTAAAATGATTTCTTTTTTTTGACTGTTCAGCTCTCTACTTACTCAGCTGTGAAGCTGATCGTTTTTGCAGTGGTATGGAAGTCAGTGTACCTGTCCCTACTGTTGTACAATCTGCTTTCTGCATAGACAAGGCACAGGGGAAGTGTTTCCATCGCCACTGAGTGGTTTGCAACCACAGCAATTGTATAGCAACGGAGTATTTACCTTTATATTTGCGTGGAGAAGTCTTAAGGCTCTCTCATGATTTTTTGTCTGTTAGGTATCTGACAGGATTAATACAACAGGAAACATTCAGGAAATTCTGAATGTAAGCTATAGGAGTGGCCAAAATCAGTGGCTCACCAAAATCAGCAGGAAGTCTCCGAATGGGTGAGCAGGGAATGTTTTCTCTTTCCCATCATACAATTCTTGAAGTTCATCTCTATTGAACGCCTTATTGTGACACTAGTTATTACTGGCACCTAAGTTTTTGGCAGTATCATGGCTGGGAGATAGGAAAATGTATAGGCAGTGCTTCTTCACAGTCTGGCACTTCTCATCTCTGCATAGCATTCATCAGCTGCAAAATACACCTCTCACACCCTTCCAAGCTTGTCATGGCTGAGTTGGTGCAAATTTTCTAATCAGTCCATATTTGTCTTCAGCTTTAATGTCTGCAGCATATTTCAATAGTAGCTAGAAATTGGCAGATAATGTATTGCAAGGACCTAATGAGAGTTAATCCTGTTTAAATAGGAAATCATACTGAGTTCTATTTAAAAATATACAAATTATATCTTTGTATTTTTTTAATTTATTTGTAGCTGCCTAACATTTGATTAATACATGTATATGAAAATTCATATTTTCAGTCCTTTTTAAAACCTCCAGTGACTGAGAATCATTCAGATCCTTAATCTGAACACTTAGATGTATTTGAAACTTCAACAGGTTCATTAAACATGCTTGATAAGAATAAACCTATGAAAAATAATTTCAGCACCTAAAAGTGAATATTGTCTGTGCCTTCTGTACATTGCCTAATTTAAAAGTTGTTGCATTTCATTTTATTTATAAATTCTTACGGACAATCTATTTTTAAATGAAGATTGTTTTTGTTTTGTTTTCATTTTAGAAAAGTCTTGTTTAATCCTGTGTAACCAGGATGCATAGAGTAGAAGTGCAGACACAACCTGAACTAAAGTAGTGCTGATGCACTGCTATAGTGAGAAGAATTTATGCAATTTAACATGCTCAAGTACTTGGGAAATTTTTGGTCAGGTTAGTTTTCATTATTGCTGAGATCAGACCACTGAGCCTATAGCAAAATTAAACAATTGGGCGAAGCCTTTTGATGACAATAGCATGCCCTTTTTACCAAGAAACTGTGGAAATGCTCTGTGCGTCTTCCCAGCACCCAGAGTCATCCACCCCCATCTTATAATTCAACCTGCAAACAGATTAAGCAGCTGAGTTTGTGGAAAGTGTGTTTACTTTGAGCTAAGAACCCTTGTGTGACACTATAGAGATTCCTCTGACACCTCTGGGAGAACTACACAGACAGTTCTTACTCATCAGCAGGGAAACCGGGCTGAGAATTCCCAATTCCTTTGTAGCCTCAACTGCTTCATACAAATCAGTGTTTGGCAATTAGGCAGGAACTCATTTGTTAGCTTTGCTTTTTATTTCCAAGATGTAGGATGTTCTACATTTCAAAAAGGAACTAGCAATTTATAAATCTGTCATCTGAAAGGCTTCTTGATATGAATTATACTGGTATTAATTATTAGCGCTGTCTTAAGAGCATGCTTATTGTAATTTGAAAAATGATACTAAAATTCATTGCCTAAATAGGGTTTTTAAATCTGTTTTCTGAGTTGCCATTCTTTTAAATGCCTAAGTTGCACTTAGTTCCTACATGAGAGACATATTTAGAAACTATATAAAATAGTTTTGTGGTATTATTTGGTATAATAATACCAAATAACTTAGCAGCAGTTAAAAATTAGAAGAGGGTAATAATTATGAGCTTCACTAAGAACATAATTAGACTAATTAAAATAATGTTGAAAAAGGATTTACTTTGTATGTTCTCACCATGTAATTTACTAATGTTGACTGTGCTTTTGCTAATCTATTCTCTAGCAACAGTATTTTTTAATGTTCTTAAAAACTTTAGTGTTTGCTTTCAGCATCATATGCAGAGCTTGAAATAGAGATGGAATTTCTGCACAGTGTTGCCATCATTTCATTAATTTGTGTACCTGCTTGCAGTTGCTGCTTTCTAAGTGCAAGATGCAAGTCAGAACAGTGGTCCTGGGCTTTCTGTCATCAGGACACAAAGCATCTAAAAAATTTCTGGATCCTATCCCACATGAAACAGCAGCTGGGAACCAGAAGGGGGTTATACTGGAATCTGCTTATAGCGAACTTAGATGTAGTCAAATTTTGTTGATACTGAGGGATGGTGAACACTTTGCACCAGCTCACTGCAATGTGTGTATGCTGAAGCCTGTGAGGACGATTTCAGCAGTGGTGTGAAACAGAACAGAGTGATGGGCAGAGAATTGCCACACTGATTTAGTAGCATTTGTTTGAATATATTACGGTTTTGAAACACTAACAAGATATATATTAGACTTTGAAGAAAGCATTGTTCTAGCTTATAAGGCAAATACACATATTAACTGTGTGGAGTGTGTAAATAAATGCACATATGTACACGTAACACAGTACATATTTATTCAGTAGGAAATTATAACAATCTGCAGGATGCCTAAGGTTTATAATCTGTGCTGTCCCATAAATTGTGCGGTGTCATTAACATTAACAAAGGATGAGGACGGTGGTACGGCATCCCCAGGAGCGCTGGCGCAGCGCTGCAGCCCCGCAAGTTCGTCCTGTGGAGCCACCAGGACCCAGCGGGGAGCTGGGGCTGACCTGGAGAAGGTGGCCAGGAAAGCCTGTGAATTCATTATGCCTCTGCCAGCAGAGGAAGCGAGGTGTTTTAAAACTGTCCTTCCTGCTGAAGCCTCAGGGATCAAGGAGTGGCTACTGGTGTCAATGAGATCAGAGGAGACTATAATGTAATACCAAATCAATATTAGCCAATTATCAGTAAAGGTTGAGGCCACTTTTGATGTATTGTTTTTCAGGAAATGTTCTATTTTTCTGCAATAGCTTTGTAGCCGGAGTGAATTTTAATGCAATTTGTCTATTGAGGCCTTTATTTTATCTCACAGTTTAATGATTTTTAATGCAATTTGTCTATTGAGGCCTTTATTTTATCTCACAGTTTAATGATTCTGGCTCTGTAAAGTGTAGCTCTGCGTCTGTGAGCACAGCCTTGCCTGCACACTCACATAGCTGCCTGCGTGAGTTTGCGGCAGAGGGTATGCCTGTAGAATTTCTATGTAGTCCTCTAAAAGTAAACAGGAATCCGTGAAGTAGTGGTGTGATGCTAAAATATCCCGTTATGAAAATAATCATAAATTGTGATGCATATACTGGTGCACTTTGTTAAGGTGGTTCTTACTATGAACACAGCAAGTATAAAAGTGATGCAAACCAGAAATTCTTTCTTGTTTCATCCTTAACTGACTATTAAAGAAACCTTTTCCTTTGGTGTTTTTTTTTTTCTCCTTTTAAGGAGGAATTCAGGAGAGTTACATATTTGGATAGAATATTTCAATGTATTGAATACAAGAAAAAAAAATAAGCTATCTTCTAAGTAGGCAGGTGGTTTTAGCAAAGGAAATTACTGCCTCTCATAAAAGAAATACTGTCATTAATAACACTGATTTACTTTACCTCCTGAGGTGTGGGGTTTTGGCCACCTAGTTGTCATTGTTACTGGCACACACCCCTCCCGCATTGCTGAACGTGATTTTTCTGTTATCAGAGTCGTTCACTTAGTGTTGCTTTTCAGCTGATGCTAATAAGTCCATCAATGAGACAACAGAAACAAACACTTCTTACCAGCATTTGCCACATTTAGAAGAGTACAAAAATGAAAAAAAAAAAATTAGGGCCAACCGTTTGCGAAGTGGTTGGAGTGCCCTTCGTCTGCAAGTAAGACTAATCTGCCCTGCAAGTACAGGAGCTGTGTGTGTTTCACATGGATGTCCAGGACATTCTCCAGTGCTCACTGGAGGATCTAATCTCTCCCAGAATGATCGGAGCAGTGCAGTTCAAGAACAAGAATGAATATTTGAATAATCACACCACAATGCGAGGTGACCCTCCGACAGGGGACTGACCAGATACACATATGGATTTTGGGAAGACACTCTGATGCTCTTTTTTAACACAGCTGTGAGAAGAATGTGGCTAAGACCCAGTAGTCTTTCTGGAGTATATCTGGCAAAGGAAACCATGAGGAGAAGAGAATTTAACACATGGGTGTAAGGGAGTCCGCTTCATTGATGCGATCTGAGGAGAATGTCTAATGACTGGAAGAATCAAACTTGGCAATGAAAACACAAAGCTCTTTTCATCAATTCAAACGCAGACTCTAAAGCTGCAGATGGTTACCTCCAGCCTTGCCTATTCAGTGCGGGGTTGTGTAAAATGGCACTTTGGTGAATACTAATAGATCAAAACAAAGATTTAATAACATAAAGATGGGGTGTTCATTTTTAAATGAGGATACAGGTCAGTGTCTCAGAAAAGAGTAAAATAAGTATCTTTATGTATGGGTCTAAAGTCTCCAGGGATTTTTAACTGCAAACATGGTATCTTTAATGTACAGATTGGATTCAGCGCAGCACAGCTATGCAAGGAACAGACTGAAAGCAGGCATTTCTGATTTATTACACCAGTTGAGCCTCTTTGCCGCATGTAAATGTTAACTAGTTATCTCCTTTCTAAAATCATACCTACATATATTTAGTTGAAGTATATATTGTAGCTTGTGTGCTTTCAGTCTGTTGTTGTAGATAAGAATGGAGCTAGTTAATTAGAAATTGCAGGCAGAAGCGCTACACAAAAGAAACAAGTTGCACATTCACCAGGACTTAGAGCTATTTGTTTTGGAGGTACCAACAAATGTTAGAGAACTCGATTGGTTTTATTTTAAGTTTTGAAGATGCATGTCTTTTATTTTCATATTTTAAAATAACAATTTGATTTCTTGTTTTATCAAGATGATACATTTAGATGTTCAGACTCTTCTGTTAATACTAGGCTGCTTTTTTTTTTTCTTTTTTACTTACAAAAATGCATTCTGGTGAATGCGAGATCATGTTAACTACTGGAGACAAGCAGTACAACTTGATAGATATTAATATTTTCACCGATTTGTGTCAAAAGTGATTTTGCTTGTAATGAAAACCACTCTGTTTGTCTGCTGCTGTGAATTTCTACTGGGATTGAATAGTTGGTAATCTTTTAATATCATATAGGAGGTAATTTAATTGGTGCTGGCATTTTGAAATGTAAAGTAAGTTCTGATGACTTGTTGGAGAATGTAAATGTGGAGCTAGTTTCTTAGTTACAGTAAATTGGCTTAGCTTTGTTGAACTGAGTTGCATTCATTTGTCCCGACAAGGGATCTGACCTATAATTTGCTGTGAAACAGATGCTGGTGGCTACATTCAAAAGACCAGCAAGTGAGGGCAAAGCGCTAAGAATCTTTTGCTTACTGTAACAAGCAGTAGAAGTCAATGGTTATGAGAGTTTGCATGGAAGGAGTTGAGGGAGGAAACACTTGTAGCAGTCTAAGATACCAAGGAAAATCAGCGATGGCTCTGGACTCTCAGAACTGGATCAAAAGTTATTAAAGGATATTCAATGTGGAAAAAACTGCTTGATGAGGACTGATGTGTTGGCTGCTTTGTGCAATGATTAAAAGCAGATTATAAACTCCACGGGGCCCATAAGAGATATACAATCTCCACAGGCGGGGTTTTATAGTGTTTAGGAAACCCACACTAGCCAGATGGAAGACTCCCAGACACGCAAAACTACCACATACCCCAAAGAATTCTGCAGTGCAGCAAAGCTGATGTAAAGTTTCTTTGGCATGCAAGGCATGAAGAGGAACATAAGAGAGTCTGAAACGCAAAATCTAATAACAAGCATATCATATCTTCTGTGAAAATATTACCATTAACTAGGGTAGCAAAAGCAGGCAGTGTGAAATTATCACATTTAGGGGCAATGGGCTTGGAAGTAGTCTGCTTAAGGAATTAAGTTTAGTGAGGAATTAAGACTAATTGAAATGGATGAAAAAAGTCATGTGTGATCTATCTGAAAGCAGTACATAGCAGGGACAGAATTTATTTAAATACTTGGAATTCTACACTACCACCAGTGACTCCTCTCAGAAAGATTCCCCTCAGATTGCACTAATATGCCTGGTGAAATGATAAATGTAAAAGTCCTGTAGAGATAACTATTTGTTGTAATAAAAGAATTTAGTAAGTCAGTGAGGTTATGTTCAACTTCAGAGAAATTCAACATAGAGTGAAATCAGTTCTCTGAGTTTTGAGGAAATAAAATATTGAACAAGCATTCAAATCTAAAGTGAGCTGAACAAATTCAGTCACTCAGCATATTCTCGACCTTTCTAGGTATACTGTGCTTCGGTATCACTAAGCAGATCTTGTTTACCTTGTTATGCTTAAGGTACCATTCATGCTGTTTGAAAGAAAATATATCACTTTTGCAAAGCTGTAAGGAAATGTGTGTTAAGCATTGAATTGTATTATCTTAATTGGATGACACTTTGCTTGCCAATTTTTGAATTGTGGTCCAGTTAGAGTCTGCAGGCTGGGATGGAGAGAGCTGCTGATTCTACCTACCACCAATACTGATAGCTTCCTGGCCCAGAGAAGAGAGGACTTGTGTTAGCATAAGTAAAAAACTAATGACCAGGTAACATAAAAACTCTTCAGCTGGTTCAGGAGCACCCTTATCTTACAGCCGTTGTTACAAATCCCATCCAATGTGCTGCCATGCTCTCTGTGCAGACCAGAGGACAAATGTACTAATGATTCGTCATGTCTTTTGATATCTCCTTTTTGTTGCAGGATGACCCTTAAAAGATTGTTTTATGTTATCAGTACCAAAAGTCTCATACAGTTATAGTCTGATATTGCCATAGCAGATTATGGAACATCAATTTCATGGATGTTTTGAGTGTCATAAGTTATGGTGAGGTCTTTAGCATCTGATTGAACATTATCCTGGCATTGATCATAAACAGTGGTGTACTTGACAGAATAAAGCCAAAGAAATCCCAACCAAAAGGGAATTACAGGTAAGTCTTTCCTGCAGTCCGTGCACACCCAAGGCATCCATTGACTGTAGGGAGTTTCACATGGATGAAGAACACAAAACTGAGTACATGGTCTAAGTCAAGTGTTTATTTTCTTTGTGTAGCTATGATTTACATTTACTTAACCTCTGTAAATTGTGGATTGCAGTGTAATACTTTTCTTAAAGTATGGGTAGTTACAATATAAACACAAATATTTATCATCATTTGAATATTTATCATCTCAGTCTTTCAGGAAAATATAAGCAGTGCTGAAACTTCATTCTCTCAAACACTAAAATGTATTCTATGAAAGTCAAATGTTTTCAGAGTCAACATAATCACTGCATCCTAGTTTTTGACCTGTGTGTTCATTTACAGTTTGCTTATAGCTGCTTCACAGAGATGGAAGTTTGTAGATTACAACATGGTTTTATTGATTTATCAGTAGCAAAATACACTAAGTATACTCAGTAAACTGGATCAGCTAGCTCTTGGGCTTGTATTGTATAATATCAGCTTGTTGTGGAATACTTCAGAACAGAATCAGAATCTTGGCATAGTTAACATAAATGGTGTAAACCAGACTTGCAAAGACCAATATTTAGTAAGGCCAATAACACAAACAAATTAGATTTTGAAGTTGTTTGCCCAATAGGAGAAAGCATGCTGACACAGTCTTTGTAAGTTTATAGTTAACTATTCTGTGAAAAATTATTGGATAACTTTGAAAAGCAGATTGCGTGCTCCTTGAAGAAAGGCAAGAGAACTTTTTCTCAGACTTGCTTTTCTACCAAGATGATAAAATGAGTGTCACAGCAAATAATCATTTACTTTAATATTTTATATCCAAATAAAATAAATCCATAGCATTTGCATTGCCTTTACTAAATAGTATTTGGTTTGTTTGCAAGAGTCATTTATTTGTGGCTTGGCTGAGGGAATAAAAATAAATTTGTGGTGCTTTCTGTTAATACTCATACTGTTTCTTAACATATGCAAAAGTCTGAATACTGTAAATGTATGTGCAGAAGCTCAACAAGAAATCCCAGACCTACTGAAGCTTCTGAATTACGTGTAAACTTTTGGAGAATTGCTGGACTAGTCAGCATCAAACAGAAATAACTGACTAGGCCCAATCCAGCAAAGTATTTAATTTTAAGCAAATTTGAAATCACTGGATTTTTTTCACTGCTTAAAATTAAGTGTACTTTATTGAAGCAGGGGCCAGTTCAACAACAACAACAACAACAAAAAATGCAGCTCATGTTTCTAATCTAATACTGAGTCATTTAAGTAATAGCCAGATGTTTTCAAAAGCCTTTTAATTTTTAAAACATGATTTTTTGAAAGGCAGCATTAATTGTTTGTAGGTATGGGCACTAACAACAGCTTTAACCCTATCATTGCCCGTTTTACTGGCAAATTACTCAACTTCCCTGTTCTAGGTTTTTGCCATATGTGAGGTGTGTATAAGGATACAGATCTAAGCACTCCATTCTTGTAAGACATAAAACTTTAGGACCAAATTTTATCATTTCTGTTTCAGATTATGGAATTTTTACCCATAGAAAGTATCAGAATTCATCCTTTGAATGGAAGACACTGAAGTTATATTTATAATAAAATGACTGTATTTAGCACTTTATTCTGAGGCTCATAATAAATCAGTTTCTATCACCTCATACTTTTATCTAGCAATATACAATGATTTGAAAGGTGTAGTAAGTGCACATCTATATATGATAAGATTAATATCCTAAGTGGAAAACTACACAAAAGACATTTCACAGATCTCTGACTTTAAACACTGAGAATTTTTTGAAGAATTTTGTGAGTTTTGATGTAAAGCTAAATTCTTATGCTTATATCAGCAGAAATTAAAAGCTTTTTTCCCTAAAATGTCTCATTCATGTCACCAACAGGCAGAATTGCCACCAAGGCTTGAGTCTGCAAGATCACTGGTTCAGAAAATTAAAGCTGTCTTCAATATTAGCTGAAGGTGCATTGCTTCTCTCCTAATTCAGCCTCACTCATGAATTCTCTGATCGCCCAGGAGCAGGAGAAAAGAAATGTGATGCTGAAGCTCATTTCCAGTTGCACAGAACATGTAGCAAAACGGACCTTGAAGGCCAGTGCAAAAAAAATGTTACGTGAATTGTCTTGGTGGAATACTGCAAGAGACTCTGGAGGCAGTTGAGGTGCCTGCTTCTTGAGAGAGGTTACTGAGGCTTAAAAGTTAGAAGACTTGTTTTTATTTTAATGGCCTTAAATGGCTGATAACATGGTAGAAGGTCTCTGATGTGTTTTAAAGAATGCTACACCTTTGTAGAAGACACTTTGGTCTGTGATAGCAGATCTCAACTGGTGTTTTAAAAGCCCATTTTTTGTGTGTGAATGAGCAGTGAGGCATCTTTTCTGGTTTTGTCCCTGCACGTGGGACCCCATTGCAACATCACTATAACAGACAAGCTTCACAGTTATAGCATCTATCTGTCATACACCACAAGCACTAGGAGGAGGAGAGGACGTTTCATCCATGGATTTTTTTATTGGTCCACCACTGAGGAAAGATTGGTCTTATTTCTTCTGGAAATGCTTTTTAGTAAGATGACTAAGTGTGAGTTGCCCTGCACCCAGGAGAAGTCTGTGGGCACCCCTGCCTTACACCGGAAGGGTGGGGAGCTCAGCTACCAGTCTGAACCCGTTATGAAGGGCTTATCATAAGTGGGAGCTCAACTGAATCCTTTCTTCTTGCATCCAAACCCTTTTCTATTGTTACCTGATCTCACTGATACCACAGAAATCATTCCAGTGTGGACAACATCATTTGAGTTACGCAAGGAAGGAATGTCTGTTGAAATACATCAAACCTGTGCAAAAGTGATTATTTTAATGTATAAGGAGGAATTTTAGGGAATTTTCTCTCCACAAGCTCCAGTTTGCTCTTGGTCACAAGGATGGAATCACCTCAGGGAGACAGAACATAGCTGAGAGCTGCTTAGTGCCAGCAAGTCTGCATCATGTTTTGTGAAATATTTGTGAAATTGAGAAAAAGCTAATGTTGTCTTCCTTGTTTATGATATCCAGAGAAGTCTGCCAAAGTTGTTCTTTGATGGGGTGGACTTGGGAAACAGCCTGAACGGAACATCAGTTTTTGAGATTTTACGAACTCATTGTAAACAAGGCTTGACTAGAACGTGCCCAGAAGGGTGGGACAGGCTTGGAATAGGCAGCTGAGAAGTTCAGACCTGGACTTGCAAGGAAAGCTTGTTGGAAATGTTTAGAAGGGTATAATGTGGTGGTTTCAGACTGATCCTTTTAGAGTCTCTTAATAACCCCATTTCCTACAGGTTCTTATAAGTATTATCAAATGGCTGGTCCTGCATCTCATCAGAAATCCTATGTTTGCTTTGAGTAGGTTTGAAATATTAGTTGTTTTTGACGTTTGATGTTTGACATTTTTTTTAGTATTCCTGAAGAGGGGTTTAGAGCAAAACAAAACCTTCCGCCANTAGAAGGGTATAATGTGGTGGTTTCAGACTGATCCTTTTAGAGTCTCTTAATAACCCCATTTCCTACAGGTTCTTATAAGTATTATCAAATGGCTGGTCCTGCATCTCATCAGAAATCCTATGTTTGCTTTGAGTAGGTTTGAAATATTAGTTGTTTTTGACGTTTGATGTTTGACATTTTTTTTAGTATTCCTGAAGAGGGGTTTAGAGCAAAACAAAACCTTCCGCCATGGATGAGCAAGAAGCTCATGGGCAAGATCAAAGAGAAGAAGAACGTCCATGAAATGTGGAAAAAGGGCCTGTCCTCTTGGGAGGAGTATAGGAATGTTGTGGGGGACTGCAGGAATATGACAAGAAAGGCCAAAGCCCAATTGGAGTTTAAATTGGCAAAGGAGATAAAGGATAGTAAGAAGGGGTTTTTTAAGTATGTCAACAGTAAGAGGAAGCCTAGGGAAAATGTGGGTCTCCTGCTGAATGAGGGGGGTGTCCTGACAACGGAGGATGCTGAGAAGGTGGAGATATTGAATGCCTTCTTTGCTTCAGTCTTCACTTCTAAGACTCCCCCTCAGGACTCCCCAACCCTGGAGGTGAGTGACAGAGTCCAGAAAATGGAGG
>WBMW01001654.1:979406-1003278 GCA_013396635.1 Penelope pileata
TATGAGGAGAGGCTCAGTAAGCTGGGTCTGTTCAGCCTGGAGAAAAGAAGGCTGAGAGGGGACCTGATCCATGTTCATAAGTATCTTAGCTGCGGGAGGCAAATGGAGGTGGGGAACCTCTTTTCAGTGGTCAGTGGGGACAGGACAAGGGGCAATGGCCTTAAGCTGGAGCACAGGAAGTTCCGCACCAACATGCGGAAGAACTTCCTCACAGTGCGGGTGACGGAGCACTGGAACAGGCTGCCCAGGGAGGTTGTGGAGTCTCCTTCCCTGGAGATATTCAAGACCCGCCTGGACGCCTACCTGTGCAACCTGCTGTAGGGAACCTGCTCTGGCAGGGGGGTTGGACTCGATGATCTCTCGAGGTCCCTTCCAACCCCTGCAATTCTGTGATTCTGTGATTCTAAAAATTAGGTCATTTTTGCATTTCCTGAAGTACATCTCACCTGGATGTGGAAAAAGAGAAATGTCTTGCCATGGTCCAGAGCATGGTTAAGAAGCCAAGAGAGATGAACTCTGTATCCACCAGTTTTAGGCTCTAACTCTGCAGGCATTTATGCCTATACTTCTTGTGTGTGTGTGTGTGCATGCATGCACACATATGAGAAACCCAGTCCAGCTCAAGCAGGCTTATATATAAAGTTAAACATGAAAAAAAAAGTGGGTCTTTTCAGTCTTCTTGGTTGTTTGAGCTTCAGCAAGTCATTTCCCTTCTCTGCATGCTGTTTTGCCACACGCAAAATGCACAGAATGCAAAAGAGACCTGATGTCTGCCTTTTAAACACTTCACATAACATTTCTGACCATCCTTCCATATTGTGAATGTTCAAAGAAAAGAATATTTGCTTTTCTGAGATTGTATTGCTCTCAAAAAGAAGGTGGGGAACTGCTCAGAGGAGGAATAAGCTTGCCTGTAAATCATGGCTCTCTAATGATACCTTTCATCAGTACGAAAGGGCAGGACTAGTGTTCATCAGCTGTTGATAGGAAGTATCAGCTTTCTTTCCCCTTTTCAAGTGAATAAATACTGTGACAGAATGCCTTCTACATGGAAAATACATTAGCAATAAAGTAAAACTGCTAGCTTTTCTTAAGCAGATGACAGAGAGTTCCAGGAAGTATTCAGCAAGAAAATCCAAGAGAGCCTTGCCTGCTCATATCAGAACAAACTTTGTAGAAACACTGTCACAGTAAGGAGTAGGCTTACATGTCAAAATTTCTCCTAGGTAAGAGACTAACTGTGATACCGAGTGAGTGGAAACAATAACTGTCAGTGCTAAAAGTATTTCAAGCTTACAGAAGAAGGTATAAAAAAGAATTTTCTTGCACAAGTAGAAATAGTAAACTTTGCATAGAACCAGCATATAAACTGTGGAATTGAAGCTGGATTTAATTAGGTGAAGTTCTGTGATCTGACTAAATAATGTGATGAGTATCATTTGGCCTCAGATATGCTAATATATTCTCTATTTCAATTACTTTTAGTTTTTTAACTCTAATATTAGCCATATGCTCAGATGTGAAAGGTCAATTTAGTAGTAAGAGGCACTATCTGGTCTAAAGGACGAGCACGCTGTAGATTTCAGTTTACTGAAACAGATGAGATTATAGCATGGTGGTTTCAGGGCTTATTTTTCTTTCTCATAAGCTCATTTTTTTTAGACTATCAGTGTATGCTGTCCTGAGAAAGCATTGAAAGCAAAGAAGGGGAAACATCTTTCAGAAGGTGGCATTAAATCCGGGACAGATGCAGAAATCCTGATTCTGTATTATTCTGTACTGGGTAGCCATCTACATGAATGCAAAGTAGAGCAAAATGCAGTCAAAATAGACCAACTGTGTTTATCGCTCACTTTTCCTGCTGCTGGTGATGGCACAAGGTGAATAGTAATGGTGAGCTAGCTCATAATCTTCCAAACAGAAGGTAGAGAGCAAACAATTTGACAAGATTAGTTATTGTGGACCACAGATAAAGGCTTAATATTTTAGCCAAGGCCTGTGTAAGCCAGGTTTATTTTGAAATATGTCTGCTGTCAGGAGCCCAACTGGCTGTATTTACTTCTAAGTTTAATCATATACAGAATTACTCTTTTGGGCTGAGAAGACGCTGAAAGGGATTTAATAGGAATGCTTGTTTTGTGACAGGGCTTTTCAGAGTCAAAATGGCTTGCCCTGCCAAATTTAAAATCTCTAAGTTTAATGGAACATACTTTTTGGAGTGACATTACAAACAGTGTTGGGCAGGCAGGAATTGGAGGCAGTGCCTGGAGTAATTAGATTCAACGCTGTGGTGTACCACGGTTTAGAGTTCGCTGATGCTGCTAAATCAGTCTCTAAGACTTGTCTTTTAAGACCATTTATTCCGATCAGTCCAGCCACCTGCCTACCACAGGGCTCAGTAATTCCTGCATCCGGTTCAAAACCACTGCTGAACTGCTGTGTGTCGTTCAGAAAAGCAGCCAGAATCCAATGTAAAAGAGGAAACTTGGTTAGGCAGAGGCAGCCTGGTCCTTCTAAGGCCATGTGGCCTTTAGCAGAGTGATGATTTACGAAGGAACTGTTACAGGCTGGTATATGACCCATTAAATGCAACTAGGTAACGTCTTTTAGTGAGTCAGTCAGAACTTATTATTGCTCAAAAGGGAGGTTTTTATGGTGACAAAAATAATACTTAGATTTAGGAATAATTAAAGTTTCACTGAACCACCCAGAAGGCAAAAGGGAGATGGCTCTGTAACGGTACCATGGCAGGCCACTTACTGCAAGGCCTTACCTGTATGTCCCAGGCTGTGCATATTTAAGCATTTTATTCAAACAGAACAGTTTCAACAATCTGAACAGAAAACAAGCCCCCCAGAACCCTGTGTTACCGCAGTGCTGCTTCCTGAAGAGAGAAGCGTAGGGAATCTGGTTCCCTTCTACAGATACTAGACCTGAACAGCTTTCCTCAAGCCTCTTGAGTAAATGAGACCCTATCCAAGTGGCTGGTTCTAGAAAAGTGCTGGTGTCAAAGCAGCCTCTCTTCTCTGTGTCACTTATTTCCTTGACTTTTAAAAAAAAACACCTGAAAACAAGTATTCCGTGTAGGATTCAATGAAATACATCCAAGAAGAAAAGTGAAGGAAAGGAGAGGCAAAAGAAAGGAGTTTTCCTCATTCTGAGGTGAAATTAAGTGAATTTGTTTGTGACCACTCAGTGAACAGTCTGTTATTCCCTGAACTCAGCTGTTAAATTGCCTGTAGTACTTTTGTCCAATACATTTTATTTACCTAATATATTTTTAAATGCTTGGTTTCAAAAGGGAATTAGCATTAGCAAAACACATTCCACAAGTAGCCAGAAATCATGCAAGTAAGGCCATCTTCGTAGCCTAAACCTAATCTTATCTACTGGAAAGATAACCAAGGGTTATAGTTTAGGTTTATAAGCCTTTATATAGCATTTCAAAATCCAGAAGGGTTTTGTTTTTATCGCTTAACCCCCCCATCTGCAGGTAGAAGCTATTGTTTTCTGCTGATCTATATATTGCTTTGCAGATTGCAGATAGGCTTACTTGAAGGATGCTTTCTTTGTGGGTTTTTTTCAGTTGAACATAACATTTTGGCCACTTCTGGGGCATGATGCCCCAGAGGATATTCTGTGACACTGTAACTCCGTCATGTGCAGAACTTGGGGATAAAGGCCACTGCTCTCATTTGGAGTGAGTTCCTTTGGCCAAAAATGGAGCAGTGTGGGAGGACCTGTGTGGCTTTACATAGCTGCAGAATTTTTCCTGACCCTAAGCTCCAGTTAAAACCTGCATTTCTTCAGCAGTCAGCATTAGAGTGAATGCACCAGTAGGTACCATTTTTGCAACTGTACATCCAGCTTCTGAGCTCCTCGAACAAACTTCTCTGACAGTAAGAATTTTAAGTGTGTCTGATTGAAACATTCTAGAACCAAAATGGTTTATACTCAAGGGAGTAAAACTCTGTGAAGCTCTGCTGAAACTCAAAGGAGATTGTCAATCAGTTCAGGAACTATGAAAGAGTATGCAATGTAACATCATATACTCTGTAAGGCATTTTGTCAGATGTATACGTAGGTAGCAACAGAATACAATTTGAAATAATTGAAAAAGGAGTTGAGAATAGTGGAGAGTCTGTCTTGAGAAAGACACAGCTGGCAGCATTCATGTTCAGGCAGCATTTCAAGACTCTTCACAATGATGTGTCTTTTGCTCACTTCTCCTGAGTGTTGTATTGCATATTGCTTTTATACTATGAAGAGTGTTTACTTCACAAGGAAAAACAAAATGTAATTTGTTTAATCTGTGTCTTAGGATACCATCAAATGTAGTCAGTGCTGCTTTCAGTTAAGTAAAGTATGGTGAGGCTATACTGGTTGATGTATCATGATTGCACAAAGCAATGGAAGCAGCTTTCTGCAGGTCACTGCCCCCCGTATTTTGAATCAAACTCTGCAGACCCTGAGACTTTCAGGGTAGTTCCCAGCACCTCTCATTCTGCTGTTTAGACATTTCAGTTAGTTTTGATCTGGAGGCGTCACACTGTACGCGGAAGGCACAGCCTGCAGTAACGCACTGGGCTTGGTGCAAAGAAGGGGTGATCCTGGCACCCTCGCCCCTTACAGGTAGCGCCTCGCTTGCACAAATGGCCTTATTAGCTGTCTTTTATTACTCACAAAGAAAAATGTTGCTTAGTGTGAGTCAGAATGGCAGAGTTGGGCCCTGGGTGAACAAAGAGTCCAGGATTAACGTTCCGAAAAGCCCCCTGAGGCCTGTATCAAGAGTTATTAACCACTGATTCAGCCCATAGCATTATTTTGTAGGCTTAAGTGGGATTTCAGTGGTATATTGGGTCTTGTGTCTGTGTAGGGGTGAATTTTGCCCTCTGTTGTTTTATCTTATAAATAGCTGTTACAGTTTCTCTTTTACATTATTGTTTAAATCTCTTTCAAAGACAGGGTTTCTTAATCCCCTGATGCTTTTTTTTCTTTCTTCTAATAAAGAATAAATAAATTTGCAAATCCACACATGACTGAAACAAAAGGCAAATAAGCCTTGCATGGTTTGTATTTGGTGCTGGATTCCTCATTTTGACGATTTCAGTCATCATTCATTTGAAAGGCAGAAGCTATGATTGTTAAGCCTCATTATTTTCAATGAAGCCTGACAGTTTCAAGGTTAAACAGAAGACAGCTACTTTCATCCCAGTGGCATTTCTCTTCAAACAAGGGCAGCTCCTCACTAACTTGCCTGCTGCGGTGTGCGACGCTGTTGTCTGGTCCCAGTGCGGGGCACAGCTGAGCCCAGCTGCAGGACCCCTACCCTGCATCCCTGAAATAAACCTCTATTACTAAATGCATTTTCCCCCACTTCTGTAAGCTGCATGATTTCTTTTTGACTGAGTGGTGATTTTGATAATCTGCGGTCTCAGATTTTGCTATGTTTCTGCTATTTTTTAGAAAAAATTAGCATCCCAAACCTGTTTGAAATGTTTCTCCTTTCCTTTATGTCCTGAAGCACATTAGAGAGGGTACAGGTGAGAGAGAGAGACCCCCAGTGATACTTAAAGTGGTGGGAAAGCTGCAGTGATGCTTCTGAAAATAAAGGGTTGAAAATCCTCATTGCTGTTGAGAGCGAGGACTGATCTGTCATTGCTTTCTGAACCTGCACATGAACCAAGAGCTGGTTTAACAGGGAAACATTTCAGGAGGAGGAGCTGGGGAAAATATGACCTATCAGTAACTATGAGTTAAAACTCTTAGAACCCAGATAACATAGATTGGTCCACTTTAAGGAATAAATATGCTGCAGAAGCCCTGACTTTATGCTTGCATGGACAGACTGCAGCAATTTAGGACTGTCTGAGAAGTGCCTTCAGAAAGATGAAGTGCCATAGATGTATGTTATAAAACAGGAAAAAGTGCATTTGTTTGTTAAAAAAGGAAAACCAGTACATGGACAGTCGGAGGAAGAGGCACAGCTAAGCAGTAACGCTTTAGCTATGCTTAAAAAGTGAAGTTGGAGTCATTAAAAGCCAAGTCTTTAGAGTCCCTGTGGAGCAACTAGAACCAGGTGAATTTTCTACGTACATTTCCTGGTGTCTGATAATTGTGTTAGGGTGGTGAATTCTTAATCAAGTTTCAGGAATTAAGTCACCTGGTGAGTACAATAAGAGGTGTAGCTTCATGTCGCTTTGTGGTTCCTGGAAAACAAGAGTGTTTCAATACGTACCATGCGTGTTAGTCATGACCTGTGGCAATAAATCCAAGATGTGTTAACCAGTTTTCCTGCACTGAAGTTACTAATATAACCATTAGATAAAATACATTTTACAGTTTTGATAAAGCTGTGCTATTTTTTGTTTCCTATCTACATTCCTAATGTCATATAAGATTTAAAAAAAAAATCTGCCTTTTCTGATAAGAAGAAATGGTCACCTTTGCAGTAGTGAATACAGCTACTTGAACTTGCAATTCTTTTTATCCAGTGTAGAAGTTGCGTGCACAATATGCTGGGCATGGCTCTGAAAGTGTTCCACTACTCGCAGTGTCTAGCTTTATATAGCTAGTTTATTTGTGGGAGAGCTTTCATGGAAGAGTTCCATAAAATTTAAGAAATAGCTTGAATGCAAGATTATTGGAGTGCTTAAGATAAATGTGTGCAAATGGAAAAACCCTGAACAAATGTAGCCCTTTGTATTTGCTTACATACAAAAGGAAAGAACAAATTAAGCTCCGAGATGCTGGACATGCGTATGATCTGTCCTTTATAATTAAGGAGGATTACGTGGCTCTCTGTCCCACTCATTCCAGCTGTTAATTTTTCTGTAGTCTACATACGGGCCACCTTCAAACATCATTGTGCACATCCACAGAAACTTGGCTTGCCACATATTTTGAAAAAGCTTTTGACTTAAAACACATGGGGTTTGGGCATAAATTTATAAATTGGACGATAAAAGTATCTTGCACTGCTGGTAAACAGGCAGGGTATTTTTTAAAGGGAAACAACAGCTAAGTATTAGGTTTAAAAAAAGAGCTATGGGTCACCCAAATTTTTAGAAGTGCAAGAATTGAATGTTGTGCTAACATCAAAGCGTATACATGCCACAATTGCTGCACAGGGTTTTGTGTTCCTTATAGGGATTCAGATACTTCATATGCTACAAAAGGGAGTTGCTATATATCAGTGACTGCAAATGGGTTGGGTTGTAGGTTAAAAGTTTTCCGTAAGTTGTCTGCATTTTCCCTTAATGTCTGTCTTTTACAGTAGTGCTTTGTTTCTGAGCATGACCACCACCAGGACAGCTTGGTTCAGTGCAAACACTGTCTCTTTCAGCCAGAACATTCCTAACGTTAGCTTCCTTTTTTTTCTCCTCTCCCTCTCCCCTGCCCCCTCTCAGGTTGGAAAGGCTGGTGGACGTCCTGAGGAAGAAGGTTGGAGCAGGGACCATTAGGACCGTGATCTGATTGAAAGCTCCAGTCTAAGGAAGCATTCACATCTGGTGACCAGGCTGCTTCATTCAGCACTGTGTAAACACTAAAGCCTTAACTTAGCAAACAGTTGTTAGAAGTGGGACACTCCAGCGACATTCCAAGCTGAGATAAAATCAAATCATAAATGTTTAACTACTTTGCTGCTGAGTTCTGTGATTTGTTGAAATGTTTCACTGCAAACATATATTTGTTTTTAAGCAGATGCATTGTGGCCCTGTGTACTGTGAAAAATGATGTAGATGCTTATTTTAAGTCTGTTCTGTCAGTGTTGCTAGACTACAGTCTGCTGCAAGGCACAGCTTGACCGTGTGTTCAAATACTGCCAGCTTCAGGTGCAAAATCCTGGAAAGCAGCTTCAAATTTTAAATCCCTTATGTTATTTATGAAACTGCAAACAGTCCAATATTTGTATGTTAAATACAGTAATTGATAATGTAAGCTTGCATTCAAGAAATAGATCTGACCACTACATTGGAGATTTTTCTCCTCCTTACTTATAGCCCACTGAATTGCAGCTAGTAACCGTAGCTACATCTAAAGGATGGATGCAACACTTGAGTAACTACTGCTGGTACATGGCATTTTCAGCATACCTTAAAAAGAAAGGTATGGTTGGGTTTTGCTGGAGGAACAGCTGCGTAAGTAATCATAAATTGCTGTGTGAAAGCCTTGTGACATTGTGCAGTATCTCAGACAGCAGGGAAGGTTTCCTGGACTATTTTTTGGTTATTCCTCTGTCCTTTTCTATGGGGGGAAATCCTTCAGATGTTCAGAAATGGCCTTATAGAGTGTATCACCCATTTCCTGCTGGACAATTTGCCAGCTTTATCTTGACCTCTGGTTGCTCTGCAGTGCAGGAGTACCTTCCAGGTTGGATTTGGGGCCAGAATGCCAGCTCTCTGCTTTGCCTGTTCCTGAAGTGCCCTGGGAGCAAACCTGAAGGCTGAAGGATAAAATACTATGGAGAGGGAGGAAACAGGAGTGGGGAGGAAAACTGGGGATGCACAATCGTCGTAGACCTTACTGACAGATACAGGAGAGCTGGCCCGGAGGTATGTTTGGCAGCCAAACATCCCCATGTATTCTGCATATCTTTGTCACTCAACCAAAGGTGAGCAGAGAAGTCAGCTCAAGGGCACCTGTCCACCAAACCTGGCCCCTTGCAGGGAAATGAGTAGCATTCCTTCAAGCCACGTTTATCCGAGGTCACTTCTAAAAACTCCTGAAGTGCTCCTTTTTGACCTTTGGTCAATCCTGAGATAGCCAGTGGGGCTGAAGTCTTTCCACAACACGTATTCAGTGGGAAGTTTCATGCTCCCAGACCAGAAACCCATCAGCCCAGCACGCGGCCCCTCCAGCCTCTCTGGTGTACTTCTCTCCTGCACTTGGACAACTCAGTGCTCTTTTCTCTACTGTCCTCATTGACCCTTGGATCACTAACTGGAAGACAAGATCTCCTGAGCTGCTATTGAACCAATTTTGCTTTAACAAAGTGATGAGAAAGGGATGAAAATAAAAATGTGAGCACTACTGTGCTAATGTAGACCAGAGGTGCAGCTAGCTCAAAGAATGCCTTTGGCAGTGATGTAAGAGATGTCTAAGAAAGGGCATAGAATTCAAGACAGCACTGGTGACCTCCCCCCAAGCAGTCTCCCAGCAGTTTGTCCCTGGGGGGCTTTCTGAGCCAGTCTGTATTTAGCAGCACTTTTTTCATTACCTGCTTTTGAATCCATTTAAACTTTTAGTATATAATCTTTCCTGTCACAAGGACTTCTGCAGTTAATGATGCACTGAGAGAAGAAATATTTCCCTTTCTTTGTTTTACATGAGCTATGTTTTTTATTATCTAGTTTTTCTATTAGAAAAACAGTGATCAACCATTCCCTGTTCACACCTTTTCTACATCGCTTGTGATTTTGTCTATTTTACATAATTCCCCACAATCTTCCAGGCAGAAGCCCTAGCCCCTTGTAAAGAAGCTGTCTCATGTTTTTAATTGGCATTGTCATGCTAATCTATTTCTTTTCTAGTTCTTTGGTGTTTTTACTGAGATAGAGCAAGATTTGTGCATAGTATTCAACCTGTGGACAAACTGCAACTTTATTAGCTGTCATAATTACATTTTCTGTTTCATTCTCAAAGCTATTTGTAATTGTTTTAGCATTAAAATTGCTTTATGACAGCTCATGTATTTTGAGTTAGTACTTCTATAATAATAATTATAGCAAGTTTAGATCTTATTTTTCAGTTGTAATATTCAGCTCAGAGTTCATCATGGGGTGTACAAGGTCAGAACCATTTTCTGAACACCCAGCTGCTGTTTTATCGTGCATTCCCTGATTGGTTACCATTAGTTCCTATTCCACAGCTCATCTTTACTACTACAGTAACAGTACGATCAGCAAATATCAAATTCTGCCCTTTTCAAGATGATTTCTTAGATAAGTTGAATAGCATGAGGCCTGGCAAAGATCCCTGTAGGACAGTAAGGTATCTTCCCTTCACTGTGAAAATGATACTTTTATTGTTAGCCATTGTTTTAATCTAACTTTTAACTACATGTTTTTCCATGTGCAGATCTTCCCTGTTACTCTTCTGGCAGCTTTGATAAGGAAGCTTGTTTGCTACTTGGGAAATGCAAGTTTACTTAATCAGGGCTTGTTTTCCATGCATGAATGTGCTAGGTTCCTCCTCCCCGGGTGTAGCAGAATTCCTCACCTTGCCCCAAGTCCTTCCTCCTCTGAGCAAATTGTTGTGTGAGCACAGACACCATCTAGCAAGGCTGTTTCCCCTCCCACCCCTTGTGTCAGCTGCTTTGTTTAGGAAAGTAGCATCAGCGCACGTCGTGTCAGATACACCTGGTTGTGGGTAATACTTGGTTCTGTACACTTATATGAGAATTTTGCTTTGTATTTTTCTTTTTGATGTATTGTACCTAAGGTGAAAACGTTTCCTGATTCTGTCCTACGTTTCATACCACATAGCCTGAAATGTAATGATCTTTTTAGTTAGTTTTTTTTTTTATCACTCCATAGATAAATGACTTGAATCATAATTAAATTAGGCATTGATTTTTAAAATTCATCTAGAAGAATTTGTCTTCTTTGGAAAAGACCTTGGAAAATTTGCTGTGCTGAGAGGTGAAGATTGAGAATCAGTTGGGCTCTACCTCCTCCTCGCTCACACAACCTGGTGTGTGGTCCTCAGCAAATCCTGTAGTGACAGTTGTAAAAGGCATGCAGCCCCTCGAGAGGTGCACAGGCACCCTGGGGGAGCTCTCAGGCACCTCTGTGGGGTTAATGTCAAAACACTTTCACTTCTCCGTCCACTGCAGTGAACGATGAAGGCCAGGCAGGCCCAGAAATGGAGGCCCAGCCGCTAGTGCCTTCGGGTGAATTTCTGGCCTCAGTGAACTCAGTCTGAGTTTTGCGTTTCAGTGTAATGAGGGCAGGAACTGTGATCTGGCATGTAGAAATAGGCAATAATGATAACACGGGCTAATTGGCTTTTATCATAAGTTTATTCATTGAGAAGTGATTCGCTGGGCAGTGCTCTGAAGGCAAAGGGAAAGCCTACCCTATATAGCAGACACGCAGTCGTCTCTTCTGTCCTAACTTACGGGAGAAAGATGAGCTTACATCAGATTAAGTACCAGGAGCCGTGATTCATTTGCCTCCCGATGATGAAAGGTGGCTCACCACAGGCGGCGCTCATGGCGGCAGTTGTAATGCCTGGTCAGATTTGTGTCCCTGCTGTTTTGAAGAGCACTGAGATGCTCAGAAACACCCATCTCCTGTGAGATTTCATGTGCTTCCCTTGATGATCCTGCAGCATGCTTGTGTTGGGAGCCATTCCTGGTATATGCCAGGGTAAAATATGTAAATAGCATCATGTTGGCTTGGGATAAGAGCATTATTAATGCTTTTCGGCACTGTAATTATATTCATAGTAAGCCTTCTCTAAGCCCACACTAATTAACAATATTGTGACAAATCAATTTTAACAGAAAAGAACTGTGGACCTTCAGTCATTTAGTACTGTTTTTCATTCAGCCCACAACCCAAAACTGGTAGCGTGGGTTTCTGTGTGAGTGTCAGGAAAACTACTGGTATTTGAGAAGTTCAGAGCCAGCTCAGTCGTGTTAGCAGAATCCCGCAGATGAAGTCAGTTTGATTCCTCTTTAAATATATTCACAAGAAAGTAGGATTCGTTAGTTAATCATTGATGTAGGGGAATATTAAAACAGCTTTTATAAATAAGCCATCGTATTGAAATAGTTTAGTAATGTCAATAAGTTGTCACTGACACACTTATTTACCTATTTATTCCAAATCGCAGGACGCTTTACAAATACCGTAATTTTCAAATTAAATGGCTTTATAAATGCTCTTATCAGATGATCAAGAGTTGTAACATCCTTAATCCACATACACAAATGAACTTGCTATCTAAACGTCAGGATTCCTCTGTGCTATTATTTTCTTCATTTAGAGTACTTCCAGATGAAGGCTGTTAGGGGTTTTTTCTCTTTTCAGTTTGTACCCCACAAGGTTTTCCTCTCATACAAGAGCAAGCTGCGAGACACAGTACATCTCTGACTGGCACTTTCTCTGATACGAGTCTTACTACGATCGCAACGATGCGTGTGCTGACTCTTATCATTCTACCATTTCACATCAGTTCTGCAGAGCTGAACTTTCTTTGTTTGTTCTTCTCATGCATTGGTAAATAAAATGCGTTCACGAGTCCAAAAAAACAAAATGATGTTCTCATATTAGGTTGATTATAAGTCAGCTGTTGAGCTTCGGTGGTCTAAACATTTCATTCTTCAGTTTTGTTGGGAGCACACGTGTTCTGGGAGGCTTTTAAACAAATACTTGAAATGGTTGAAAGATTTACATTGCCAGCACCTAGCTAAATATGTAGTCTTTAGAAAAGACATGGTTTATTTTGGCACCGTTTGAAAAACTCAAATATTTTAAACATTTGTTAAGTTTGAGCTTGCACATTTGAACGAAAAGTTTGCATTCCAAAATTGCATCTCAGGTTACCTGTCTCTCTCTCTTTTGTATTTTATAATCCCTTTATTAAAATAGTCTTTGCAAAAGGAGTTGGGGTTTTTGGCTTTTTGTTGGTTTGATTTTTTTTTTTAGTTAATTGTAAAATATTACCATTAACTTAATCAATTTCTAAGGTAACATTTACCTGATAACTCTATTCAACTAAACATCAGAAGTGCAAGTCCAGAAATGTTTTCAGAATTCAGATCTTCATGTGAGTAGCCAAGACTTGTTTGTAAAATTAATCAAATACAGGAATACAGGCCAAATCCTGCAGTGCCTCACGCTTAGTCACTCTGTGAGCTGTGATGAGTAAGTACTAACCCTGATGCTGGGTGCAGGGCCAGACAATAAAGAAAGCAGGTTGAATGTGTACTGAACTGATAAAATAGAATAGCTCGAGGAAAAAGAAAAGCTTTTGCCTGGAGTTGTTTTTCTTTGCTGACTTTCCTTCCCTTGGCAAGAAGCAGGGGGGTGGGCTGCAATGTTTAGTCTAAATTTTTATTTTAAAAATGATTTCCACCTTTGACTTTCCCATAGATTTTAACCTGAAACTTGTACTGAAACTTAAAGAAGTGAAAACCTATAAATTGAAAACACTATATTTTGTTTAAATCCTGCCAGATCCCCAGTTCAACAAACACTTGAGCATACCACTACAATTGTGCACGTGCTTTGGTGTGTTGCCCAGTCAACAGCCAACTGCAAAGGGTCACACTCCTTTCTGAGAAGCTGTCATCAGGAGGAGTTTGGCGTGTTTCCTCCATGGTTACCTGGGGCCAAAGGTCCAAACAGTGCCACATTCACAGGAGTTCCTAGGTATTTGAATGGGTTCTGAACATGACATACGCGGATCCATTGTCATATGGTAAAATAGCAACATACCAGGTAGAATTTGTCACACCTGATAAACCTTGCAGAACACATTACATGAATTTAAGACGATTACTACTCTTACATGAATCTGAACACTGTGTTTCACATACAATTGAACAACGTAGCAGTTTCCCAAAGAATTTGAAGGATCAAAGCTATAGCTTTGGGGAATTTTTTGTTTTTCTGTTTATTTGGTTGGTTGTTTTTTTGATAAAATAAGTACTAGCAGCCCAAATTCCAAAGCCAAATGTATAAAAGACAATAAAAACAAAAGCCTAAAATTAAAAAAAAAAAAACAAAAACCTACTTTGGTACTGCTCTAGTTTATGTCTGAAACCTCAAGACTTTTGTTCACAGCGTTTGACTTTCACTGATGTAGTGCCTCTATTTTGCAAGTTCTTCCTGATCCAATAGGTAAACAGTTTTCAAAAATTGGTCTATGAGAAATGATGTTACTGGTGTCTAAGCTGAAATCAAGCAAGGTTTCACACATTTATAAGTGAGAATCAGCTTTTCAGAAAGTTAGCTACTATCTTCACTTGGATATTTAGATTATTCAGAGAACATAGATGAACATGCATGATTCTAACATACTCAGCTCAGATGCAGCCTCTGTGGAAGTGTACTGGAGTAGAAACATAGTAGCAAACAGTAGGAATTCTCCATCAAGACATGCTCACAGCACTAATATCACTTCCCTTCGGTGCCTTAAAATCATCAGCTTTGTTTCTTCCACTTTATATAGGGAAAAATTTCTTTCCTACCCGTAGCATTCTAGCAATGCATGGAAAACATCAATATTACAAATGGTGATTACCAAACATTAGTGGTACAGTTAAGCAAGAAAAGAAGAAATAAGAACAGATAAAGATTTGGAATGTGGTCTGCTATGGCATTTGTTGTGTCAGCATGCTTTAGAATGGAGGCACAACAAATGAAACACTTCAAGCTGTGACCTCCAGTTCTACTGCTTAACTGTGTTCTCACTGGTGGAGACACCAGCCTGACACACAGTCTGAAAATGTAGGGCCTCGTATCCATGTCATAGGATACAGAGCTGTGGGGCTCCAAAACGCTGTATCATTATTTTTAAACCTAGAGTTATGCGTTCTCAACATATGATCCAGTCAGCAAACTGAGAAAGATACAGAGAAATCATAGCTTTGACTTGGATTCTTCTTCCTGTTAGACTAGGAAGGCGCAAATCAGGACCGACCCATCAGAGCTAAAGCCACAAAACAGAAAAGTGGAAGACAGAAATCACGTATTGAGCAGAACAGCAGAAAGAAATGGTATGAAAAATTTGCCACGAGTGTGGAAGCTCAGTCTGCTTCAGAAGGCAAAAAAAAAAAGGAGGAAAATTTGTTACAATGAGTGACAGAAATACTTCACTTTGCAGACCCATAGAAGTGTTGAAAATGTGGAAGTCAAAGCACAACACAGCTTCTGAAGTCCTTGAAAGTAGGTGTCACTGATGCTAAAGTTGATCTGAGAGTGCAAGACTAGGAAATTTGTTGAAATTTGTGTTTGTTTTCTTCACTAAATTCTTGCTTGATAGGGCAAGGTGCCTCAGTTCTAAATTTTGAATAAAACAACGTTCCTAATTAACATTTAGCTGGTTTGATCACTGTATAACCAATACGTACCATTGGCAGTGTCCCCTCTGCTTCTCACAGGTTGAGCAGCAGAAATGGCCCTCGCCCTATCACTAAGGCTTTTTTGGTATGAAGATGACATAAAAATTTATTATATCAAGATAGTAAATATTGAACCCTTTTAAGGTTTTCATTAAGAAATCTCAGCACACATTTAAAAAGAAAGTGAATAACAATAGCAGTTGGAGATTATCAGAATTGGTTGAAATGGACTGAGGATTTTCCAGGCAGATCTTAACATCTCTATTGCAGGCATTGCGTGTCCATTTGCCAGTTTTACTGTGTGTGAAATGCCGCCTCTGGCCATCCACAGCTCTTTATCACAACATTTCTAACAAGTACCGCTCTCTGTTTTGCAAAGTCACAGTTTCTTCGGGCCAAAAGAGTAGTTCTCCATTCCGACCCAGAGGCATTGTTAGGGGGACTATCTGCCCCTATTTATGGTAATTTTGGACTGAGGTTTGCTCCCCTCCCATAGCTTGAAGTGCAGGAGAGGGGCAAAGATGTGCAGACTTGTGCCATGCTCAGTGTTAAGCGAAGACTTGCTAGCAGTTGTGCTGGGAGATGTGGGCAGTGCGAGGGACGGCTCTTATCTGCACAAATACAGCATCAAATACCCAAGTACAGCAGTGCTGTCGTCACATGCACTGGAATAGAGGCAGAAAGCTTCACAGTTTTGCTCTGCTTTGATCACATAATGGAGAAATTCAGCTCAATTGCTTTTCAAGCAGCTAAATGCCCTGCTTCCTCTGCATTTTGCTTGTCTGCTCGTGATAACTTTATTTCCCAAGAGCTCTAACAGCCGCTAGAGTAAGACTCTTATAAATCTGAACTGCCTGTGCCTAAAGAAAATATGCTTTCATCACATGTGTTTTCGTGAAACCCCACAGGACTGTTCTCAGCATTCCTATATAGCAGAGCCACCGCTGCCTGCGGTAGCTGTCTACCCTGATTTTCAGTAAAGGCATTATTCTTGTAATTTTCCAGTCATGGAAATCTGACCTACAAGTGACTAACGCTGCACGTTACGAGGTGTTTCACACAAAACTTCACCCTTGCACAGACTGATTTCCTGGGTAGCCGACCATTTGTTATCGGGCGACCTGCTACCTACCACCTCATTAAATGTCTAATTTCTTTCTTTCAGGGCTGTTGACACCCTGTCTCCTCAGGGCTCCTCCGAAGCCACCTGCAGCAGGTGCCTGCTGGGTGCCGTGCCTGCCGCTTCCCGCCAGCAGCGCGCGGAGCCAAGGCCTGGCAGGCAGCGCCTTGCGCTGCCCTCTCGACCCAGGATGTGTGGGAGATACACCACCACCTGTCACCGGCGTGTCCTGTTCCTTGCTCCACCCCGCCCCCCACTCGCCAAACCTGTAAATTATGTCTTTGGTTCCTCTTCAGTTTCTCTTCTACGTGATTCATGCACAACATGTGTCTAGCCTGCTACTGTGTTGGTTTATGGGGATTATCACATGTCCACGTGGCACATTTCTCCCCAGAGGAAAAGATCACCTTAGTTTGGAAAGCTACTGCTCTTCGTAAAAGTGGGAAACAGTACCTGATAGAATGGTTCAACAGGCAAACCCCAAGGCAAGATCCTTCTCCTTGATTTCCTGTTGCTTTTCTGGGAAAGCCAACTGCCTGCTGGGCTGGAATTAGCCCCAGCACCCCCAGTCTGTCCCAGGCCCTAGGGCTGGCCTTCACCCGGGACCACAGGCAGGGGGGTGTTGGATCTCTGGTGAGGGACTGCATGGGGAAACCACTGCTGTTGTTGAACTTGCTTTCTGGTCGCTCTTCTCCTGTCTCAGACCCAGTCTGCACAGAGCCCATCTCCCTGCCCTGACCAAGGACCATGCTCACCACTACAGCACAGCGTCACACGGGGCCCTGTGCCCACTGGGACACCTGGCACAGCCACCCAGCAACACAACCTCTGATCCTGGGCAAATGTCCTGTGTCCTTGTGACCTTGGTGCTAAAGGAACCTGACTTCAGTTCAGGGTGCGCTGTGTCTGGAGTCAAAATCAACAGCCTCAATGGAAAAGTTGGAGGGAGGGAAAGAGGAAAAGGAGAAGAAAGTGCAGGGGCTAAAGGCACAGCAGGCAAAAGGCAGATGAAAGAAGAGAGGGGTTACATGGAAATGAAGAAGAAGAGGGGCTTGAAATACAGCAGGAGGAGAGAATAGGGAGAAGCTAGCATCTAAGTGGGGAAAAAAATCACTTCTGAGGGAGGATGGAAAGCATTACAAAGAGAAATCTGAGCAAGAAAAGGAGAGCTAGGGAAGTTCTCATTCACTTAACACATGAAAAACTCAGACTGGCAGTCTTTGGAAGCATGCTAGGTGAAAAACAACAAATCCTGGCCTTGCCAGGGGGGAGAGCTCTCTTCAGAGAGCTCTGCTTGTGGACTGTCCTTCCCTGAGCATGTCCTGGATGTGGGATAGAGCAGACAGAAAACTGTCTGAGGTGTGAAACAATCGTGAAAAGCTGAACTGAGAGATAAAATAGAGTTAAAGGGCTCATTTTATCAAGCATTGCTTCATGGATGCTTCTCCCTGCATCCTGTATTTTTATTGCTGGGCCATGGATGGTCTCAGTATGGAAGGAAATAGGTCCCTATCATAGCTGTCTGAAAGTCACAAGAGGTGAAGCCAGAAAGATGCCTAGTAAGGCTACCACCACCAAAAAAAAAAGGGACAGGACAGGACAGGACAGGACAGGACGAGAGGAGAGGAGAGGAGAGGAGAGGAGAGGAGAGGAAAAGAAAAGAAAAGAAAAGAAAAGAAAAGAAAAAAAAAGAAAAGAAAAGAAAAGAAAAGAAAAGAAAAGAAAGAGAAACCTGAAGTGAATCTGTGGTTAATCTTGTTGGTTTAGTGTGTTCCATGGTGATTTTAATTACACTGTAATTTGAGCCAAGTCAAAGGATGGCAGGAACAGTGGCTGGGCAGAGGCTGGTGGAATGTGCATGGGAAGCAGTGGTGCCGGTGTCAGTGTTGGTGCCAGTGAGGATCTGCTGGGCAGGATGTGAAGGTTCCTTGGGGGGATGCGGCTGCTCACATTGTGAGGGGTCTGGGAGCATCTCTGAGGCAAGCAGGGCTGGCTGTGGGGGTGGCAGCTGCTCACAGGCATGGTGACATGGTGCTGACCTTAGAAGGGGGAGAAACGTGATGATGAGAGTGTTTGGGAGAAAGGAGGCCAGCCATAAGGACTCAGGGATGTGAGCAGGGATTTCACTGGAACAGGACTGCAGGGCTGAATGGCAGCACAGGGAATCCAGCAATCCAGGCAGGCACTGCACAAAGTGTATGAGGCCATCCCTTGAATTCTCTTAAGTTTTGCTGTAGCTGACGACAGAGTCTGCCCTGCACAACAGGAGAGGCATCCACCAACCAGGTGGTGACTGGGCATCTGGGACCATCGACAGCGGCTGCACTCGGTCACCATTATGGCACTGAGGGACCATCAATGGCTGCTGTTTGGCCAAGCGATGCTGTCAAAACTGTGCTGAGCAGCAATTGAAAGAAATGCTATTTAGGTTGACCAGCATGGAGTGGCAGGAATGTTTGACCAAAGTATTCCTAGGAACATTGGTTCTGGTTGAAATACACCTGGCACAGCCACTCTGGGCTGTAAAGGCATGGAAGATGCATGGAGCTTTTGCTTCTTCAGTCCATGCTGCTGCCTTTTTATAGTAACGAGGAGCTGAGGGCCAATATTAAGAACACTCATTTCAGTGATGTAGGCATAACATTTGATATTGATCAGGAGAATGAAAATTAAAATGAATTTGTGTTTCTGCAGTAGTGCATGTGGCAAATAAGTCCTATTACTGAGAGGAGAAATGGTGTTTTGTGCTGGCATGTCACATGCTTAGAGGCCTTGTATTAAAAGACAATAGCAGCCATGGGGACAGGGCTGGCAACCAGTGCTGAGCTGCTCCCCTGCTCGGAGCAGTGCAGGTGGGGGTGCTGGAGCTCCTCTGAGAGCCAGGAGCTTCCCAGCAGCAAACCCGTACTGCCTCAGGGGATCAAGCCCACAGATTTCCCCTTTGATTTCTCAAGGGCCCTTGTCATACCAAGGAAAGGCCAGCAGTAAATGTGTGCCACCTCTGCCCCTGCACTTTGAGGAGCTCTTATCGCAGGAGAAACTGCATTTCTGCTTCAGGTTCTGGCCGGACGCAGACTCCCGCACGGTGCCCTGGAACACTGACTCAGAGCAGAGAACCAGTGATGGACAGGTTGCAAAACAAACTCTGTAAAGTTTGCTTTGTCAAGAAGCTGGTCCAATTTTTTTTTTCCCCAACAAAAACAGGTCTCCGAGGGCCAGCTGGAAGACTTGCTGCCTTTTTCCTTTCAGTACAGCACCTAATTTTGTAGATTTAATAGCACATTTCATATTCAATTTATTTCTGTTACACACATGCACAGATGAGATTTTAATTTACCCTCAGCTTTTCCAGCCATAAAAAGTAAGAACCGTGCCATTTTAGTAAAAATGGCTTGAGCTCTATGCATTATTTTCATAATCCCCTCTCCCGTTCCTGTACATCAGCATTTTCTGTGCACAGACCTGATGCTTTGCACAGGGTCCCACCGTTCTGCAGCCCCTTCTTGACCGCGGGACCAGCACCGCTGCTGCCAGGCGCTGCAGCAGCCGCTCGCGCCTGGGCCCAGCAGCGCTGCGGGTGCCACACGGCTGCTGTGAGCATTGCTCTGTGGAATGCTACATTTGTATTAACATGTATCTTTCTTTCTGACTTTTTTTTTTTTTAAGAACTGAAAATGATGCCCTTTAAAACCTCTTCCTGGAGCGAGTGAGAGAGAGAGAGGGAGGGAGGGAGATTGAGAGAGAGAGGAAAAAAATACACTCCCCTTGGAATTTAACCTTAATTTGAACCAAGATTGGTGAAAGAAAAGCACTTTCGTGCATTGTTCGCCAGCTCCACCCAGCCGGCCCCTTATCTAACCTGAGTCTCTATTGCCCACAGCTTTGGAACTTTTGCAGCAGGAGCTCCACATGCTCTTACATGCTTTAAGGCCTGCTCAGAGACGGGGTGGCATTGCAACAGTGAGAAACACCGTTCCGCTCCTCCTTGTATCGCACAGCACAGGGGCTGCACCCCTGGGAGCATGCAGGGGCCTGGGAGCAGGGTGAGCAGCGTCCGAGAGCTCACGTCGGCCTCTGCCTGTGCCCCAAACCAGGGGTTCCGTACATCTGTGACTGTTGGGCTTAACCCAGTCCCTTGGATTTCTTTTGCCTCCGGAGGGAAGCAGCCAGCCCTTGATTTGGGTGACGTTAGCTCGGGGTCAAAATTCAACCTTAAGCACACACATAAACCAGCGAGCTTCCTTGTTTGCTGTTCAGAGGCAGACTTCCACTGTACGTCTCCTATCGTCTGGGCTGGGGGAACAGCCCGGCTATTGCCTTCCTATCACCTCCCACTTCCTAGAGAGGGCAGGCAGCTGCTCCAGGTGTGGTGCCACCTTCATGCCATCCCCCAGCTCCTGCCAGCCACCTGCTCCCTCTGGCAACCACACGGCCCTCCTGGCCCCGCTCACCTCCTGCTTACATCCGTCCGTCCACATCCTGCTTCCTCCTGCTCCACCGCTCCTTGATTCCAGCCTCCAGGTCTGGCTTCTCCAAGCCCACGGCCCTTTTGGCCAAGCACTGCCTCCCCTCGCCTGCAGCCAGATGTGGCGCACACCTGGCAGAGGTGGAATGCATCTGGCAGAGGTGGGGCCCACCCAGCAGATGTGGTGGAGGTGGCATGCACCTGGCAGAGGGCACTGGATGCTGCCACCAAATGACGTGTCCACTGTCTGGGGAGCAAACATCTTAACCCTGAAGGCAAGAACGAGACCCTGCTTGAAGCAAAGACCCAATGTTGTGCTGCTCACAAGGGAGGAGGGTGCTGCTGGATGCCACGGGTGCTCCCCTCTGGGCCAGCTGCCAGCCTCTTTGCTTTCACAGAGCAGCTTTGTGAAACGCTGTTTGGCTTTGTTTCAGATCGACTGCAACCAAACCCTTCAGGGAAATGCTGCATGGGGCATTGTCCTCGCACTCCTCGAACATTCGAGGGACCCCTCGGGACGAGGGTGCACCGGGAGGGAGGAAGCAGACAAGGCCGAAATGCGAAACGGGGGAAAACGCGGCCGGGCGTGAGTCCCGTCGGTGTTTCGGCTGAGCCCGAGGCCGGGTCGGATTTCACAGCCACTCTCGACGGGGCGGGGACGTTTCCACTCCGTTCTCGTGGTTACCGCAGGGGACATCGGTGCACGTTTCGGCCAAATTTAGACGGGTTAGGGGTTTTTGTTGTTGGTGGTTTTGGCTTTCAGATAAGCGCTGATCAAAAGAATGGTTACTCGTGCTTAAAATAAAGAAATCACGGGATGCTGCGGGCAGGTGGGCGGGGTGGGAGGTGCCTCGCCGGGCTCCCGGCCGCTTCCGGAGAGTTCAGGGGAAAGGGCGAGGGCTCCCGGGGAAAGCGGGAGCGGCCTCAGCTCCCGAAGCCTTCGCCGGGTTCCTTCGGGCCTCGGCCGTCAGCGCGGGGCGGAGGTTGGGGAAATCCCCGGTGCGCGGCAGCGCTGCGGCCGCTGCCCCTCCCCTCCCCGCCCCTCCCCACCCGGTGGCAGCGGAGCCCCACCGCCACGCTGGGATGGGCGCGTGGGGCGGGGGAGGAGAAAGGGCTGCTGCGTGGGACCCCCTCCCTGTCCCAAAGCCCCCCTGCACTCCTCCTAAGCACCCTGCGAAGTGCCCTCATCCCGCCTGCCATCACCGGGAGGGGCCCACGTGTTCAGTAACACATCACTTCGTAATTTAAGCCAGTGTCATTTTGTATAACCTCTTTTTTCCCCCTTTTTTTTCCTTTTTCTTCCCTCCCCACCCCCCCACAGGTACATCTCCTGTTCTCCCGGCACCCCGCTGGCTCAGGCGCTGTGCCTGCGCCAAACCGCAGAGAGAGCACACGCAGGTCCTTGCAGATGTGCAGAGCTCGAGCCTGTGACTTTGGGACACCGAAGAGCTCTGTGTCCTCGCGTGTCTGTGCATGGACTGCTTCCACGGGGCTTTAGCCGCGGTTTGCCGCTCAGCATTGAAAGGTGTTATTGGTACTTAAAAGGAGAAGCGAGAAAAGATGATGATGATAATTATTATTAGTATGGTTTTTAAGTATTTGATTTCCCGTTTTCTGTTCTCCTCCTTACCGAGGTCAGTGCTGGGGGAAGAGAGGACTGATGGACCACACCGCCCCACGGGCACGCGCTGTGCGTGCTGCAGCCCGGAGAATGCAGCCGGTGGAAGTTTCCCATCCCAAACACGGGCTGGGAGCTCCCAGACCCACCGGGGCGGGTGCAGCGTCGCTCCTTCCTCTGAAATCAGGAATTCGAAAAGGAACGTCTCCGTGAATGTGTTTCCTGATTCATGCACGCTGCAGCTTTTACTCTATTACGGTGTTTTTAGAATGGCGACAATATATACAGTGGGAGCACCGTTATGCTTAGAAAACACATTAAAGCGCGTTAAAGCCGTGTTAGCCGAGACCTAAAGGCATTGTCGGATGTGGCAGTGCAGCAGCTGAGATGGCACTGGTTCCTCAGCTGAAGATGTGTTTGCTAAAATGTTCGGAACTGCTGTGCGAAGAACCCTATTGTCATCAGACAATACGTGAAAAATATCGTACCCTTCCCCTATTTTTTTTATGAAATAAATGATGGGTTTTTTTCGTAGTATCCAGATGATAATGGAAACACACTTTCTCTAAGCTTAAAAAAAATCCGAACTGTGGTTAACGAGCGTGGAGCAGCTCTTGCCGGAGCATCCTGCAGCTCCCGGAGGCACCCTTGGGTGCTGCTCTCGGCGGGCGCTGCCCGCATCCCCGCAGCACCGCACGCTGCAACGGGGAGGGCGCAGGGCCCACTGCCCCCGCAGCCCCGGAGCTCCGCGCCCGGTGGGGGTGAGGCTGCGTCCCGCTGCGGGGGGGTCACGGGTACCAAGGTTCCCCTAGACCCCTCCAAGTATCCTGCGGAGAGGGAAGGTGGAGAGCACCTGCAGCCCAGGGCCCCCCCGCCTCCGCTTCTCGGCTTTCCTTGGAGGTTTTAGGATCTCAGATGGCCTCGTGCTTAAAACGGGAGTCGATAAAGGATGGTTTCGGGGAAGAGGGGGCAGTCGGACCCCGCTTTCATGGTGTAGGACACTGCTGGGTGTCTGCCGGCTGCCTCTCCTATCCATCGCCTTTCCCAGTTTTTACTGCATCAACTTGCATGTCCCCGGTTTTAGCTTATCTCTATCTATCTATTCATTCACCCCTTCATTCATCCACTCATTTATTTATTCATTCATTCGATCGTTCATGCATTTGTTTGTTCGTTTATTCCCGGAGATGACGATCCGTTCCCCCCCACCGCTGCCAAACGGCAAGGACCGGGCGAGGCAGAAGCACGAACGGAGAAGGGGCCGGGCCCGTCCTGCTGCCCCGCTCCCCCCGCGGACCCCCCGGCCCAGAGCGGCGGTGGGGACCCGCGGGACCCCCCCGGTCCCGGGGTTGGAGGCTCTCCCCGCAGGCTCGGTGCTCTCGCGGCGGTGGGTCGCGGTTTGGGGTCCACTTATCGTTGGGCTGTTTTCCAAATCGCAGGGAAACGCAGGAAATAAAGAAATCCGAGATCGATGCAAATGAAAGCGCTATTTGAAACCCCATCGCCTTTGGTGTCTGTTTCACTGAAAATACGGACTGATAAAAAATAAATCCATAAAGGTTTGTTAAATCGTGATATTGGGCTGGCGGGGGG
>WBMW01001654.1:1012224-1027007 GCA_013396635.1 Penelope pileata
GAGCCCGCTGCCATGCCGGCCACGGCGCCGGGGCTCAGCGCGGGTCCTAGCCCAGTGTTGGCGTACGACATGTTGAAGGAGCCGGAGGTCATGTTGCCGCTCGTCGTCATGGTGTTCATACTCATGTAGGTGTTCATGGCGTTCATGGAGCCCAGCCCCGAGTTCATGTTGCTCGCGGGCACCGAGGAGTAGGCCTAGGGCAGCGAGACGAGAAAGCGTTAGCACAGAGCCCCCCGAGAGCGCCCGCGACGGCCGCGGAGAGAGCGAAGCCGCGCTCGGAAACGGCGCCGGGAAGGGGCAGCGCCGCGGGAGCCCGGCGGGGGGTCCGGCCGGTCCCTGGAAGGGACGGGAGTGCGCTGCCCGTGCCGAGGGGAAATCCGTCCGCCTGTACTTTCCTATTCGTCAGGAATAACTTCGCGCACCTCTCCTTCCACACTGTTCCTCCACCAGATGTGATCACGTCTTGTCACAAATGAAAATAAAATAAAATAAGCCATCAGGCCACGTCCGTACGGTGTACCTGTGGAGCACTTCCCCCTGTTCGCGTTTTCTAACAACTCAGTCGGTCCTGGAAGTTCCCAACCAAGGGCCCAACTTTCCCCTAGCGCCCCAGCTCCCGCGGTTATAGCAGCGCCGAGCCCCTCGCGCGCTGCGCTCGGGGCCGCACCTCGCCCTCCCCGCACGGCCTTTACCGGGGGGAGAGGGACGCGGCGAGGGGCGGCCCTCGGACAAAGGCAGTGCGGCCGAGGAGAGGCTGCTCGGCGGCGGCTGAAGGCGCTGTAAAATTCTCACCATTATTTGCTACCGATTCCGCCAGCTTCTAAATGCGGTTTGGATTCGGAAGATCAGCGCGGAGGGGCTCCCACCTCGCACCCAAGCGGTGATTCGAATTGAACAGCGCGGGAGGAGGAAAGATCGGGGCTAAAACACAGCCCAAGGGAAGGTCGGTCGCGTAACTCCAGCTCTGTGGACGAGGAGCGCGGCAAGGACGGACGCGCGGAAGCTGCGCCCCGCGAGGATGCCCCCTCTGCCCCGGCCTCGCTGTGCTGCTGCAGTGCCGGTGCGCACCTCGCGGCTCCCGCACTTCCTTACGGCGGCCCCGGCCGGGCGTCGATCCCGGGGGCCCCGCGGTGCCGCCGGCCGCCGCCTTTCCCGGGGATCCCCGCGGAGCCGCAGGGGCACGCCGCGAGGCCGGGCCGGGCACTTTCCGGCCCTCTCGTAACCGCGTCCGGGCCTCTCCTCTCGCACCGCGCTGGAAGCGGGCGGGNGCCGGCAGCAGCGCCCGCCACCCGCTGAGCCGTCCCGCAAAGTCCCAACAAACGGCCCTTTAGTAGTTCTTTACTCCTTTCTTTCCCTTCGCTCCGCTCAAACAGGTGAGGCCTCGGCGGCGGAGGGCAGCGCGGGGCTCCGAGGGGGCGCGGGCACAGCGCTGCCCCCGGCCCGGCTGCCCCTGCCCGTGCCATAAGCTGGGAGGAGCAGGACGGCAGTGCTCTGCCCCGAGCCGGGACTCCTCGGCCGCTTTTGTGCGCGCCCGAAGCGGAGGCCAAAGCTCCGAGGCTGCCCGGGCCCCCCGGGTCTCCGCGTGTGGGTCCCCCGCAGCCCCGCGCCGGGGGCGGGCGCGGTGCCAGCGGGGCCGCAGCGCGAAGCGATCCCCCCCCTCTCGCCGCCCCCGGACTCCCCCGACTCCCCCTTCCCTCGCGGCGGGGCAGCGGCGGGGCCGGGGCTCGCTCACCTCCTGCGTATCGGCGTAGTAGCTGTTCCAGTCGCTGGTCTCATGCCCTTCCATTTTCACAGTCCCTAACATTATGGAGCCAACCTGCCCGGTGCGACCATCCAGCCCTCCTGGCAGCGAGCGGCGGGCGGCACGAAAGGAGCCCGAGGGGCCGAGCTGGCAGGAAGGCGGCTCCCGGGAGGGGCGGGGGGTGCCGAAATCTCCTCGACAACGAACCAAAAAGGAGGCAGGGAGCGGTGTGGGGCGAGACCGTTGAGAAAGTGAGGAAGTGCCGGCTGGGATGTGAGTGGAGTTGAGCTGATGTGGATCTTACGTCGCACAAGTACCCTCCTCCTCTCCTCCTCTCCCCATTTGTCCGCCGCACAAAGGCGTTCGCACCTACAAAGATGCACCTGCCAGCCAGGCAGCTCCCCTCGCCTGCGGCTCCCCCCGGGGCGGCACTTTATTTGCAAAGCAGCGTAATTGGTTTAAGCTTGCGGGGAAAGAAGGAGAGACGGAGGTGGGAGAGGGGAGGGGATGGGGGGGGTAAGCCCCCCCCCTTTCTGACGGACGGGACGAGCGCTAGGAGGGCTCGCTGGAAATGCAATGAGGCAGATAAGGGAAGGGCAGCCCTCTCTGTTTGAATAGAATGCAAAAGGCCATCTAGCCCTAAACCCCTGAGATTAGGGGCAATATTTACTAAAGTCCGGGAGATGCTCCTCTCACCCCACGGCCGGGATGTGCCGCAAAGTCCCGACGCGCTCCCCCCGCCCCTCCCGTCGAGGCACCGCGCTCGGTTCGGCTCCCCGAGCCCTCGGGCCCGGGGCCGCACGGAGCCCCTCAGCCGGGGCCGAGGCGGTGGCGGTGCTGATCCTCCTGTCTTGGTGTCTTACTTTTAGAAACGCTGTGAGTCAGCGCGCTGAGCCACGGCGCTATAGACACCCAATAAACGCGGACAGAGGCTTGAATGCGGATCCACCGAGGTCAGCCCTCGCCTGACAAACACCAGGTGAGTCACTGGAACCATTTCATTTCTTCTGGGGAAGGCTCCAGGCCAGAGGCTGCTTTGGAGCCTCCTCTGGGGCCTGGCTCCCAGCAGCGAGAGGCGGCCGCTATCCCCTTTCCACATTCTTGCATGGGGAGGGGGGACCTGCATAGGCTGGAGGGCGAAAAGGGGCAGCGAGGATACAGCTGACCGACACTGGACAGAGCCCTTTAAAGTAGGGATGCGGGGAACCTCGTCTTTGCAGGCAGATCTAACGCACTCCTGTTCTGCTCCTGCCTGGCTCTTCGAGCTTCTGCCGAGACCACCGACATTCCCTGGGCTGCTCCGCTTGAGCCTTCTTGTACCCAGCGACGTTTATCATCTGATAGCAGGATAAGAAAGCAAGCAAACCCAGACACAAAAATAAAAGATGCACACTCCCATCAACAACATAAAACAAACAAACAAAAAGCCCCAAACCCAAATAACTGGCCGGAGGATGACAGTGTGAAGGGGAAATAAAAATTCTTGGGATTTTGAAAAGATTTGGCTTATGGTATCACACCAACTGACACACACAGCGGGGTCCGAGTTTCCTCCTGGAAAGTCCATGGCCCCGTGAGACCCCGCTGTGCCCACACCGATCCGTCTCCCGCGGGCTGCGAGAACGTCACTGCTGCAAACGCGTTTGCTAAGAAGAAGTTTCTCCTATAGAGAGCCAGCACCAAAGAGCCGGGCTATGGGTTATCTCTGCCTCGAGAACTATGTTTTAACTTGTCCTCTAAATGCGTTTTCTGTTCTCCTTTTCTTTGTTCTTTCTCCTCTCGTCCTTCTTTCTTTAGAGCTGAGAAAAGAACGAAGTCAAATCCCCGAAACAAACAGAACTCGGGAATCAGCAGACGAGAAAAAGGGATGAAAATGCGTCTGGAAGGAAATAAAATGAGAAAGATAAAAGCGCACAGTTAAACCCCTACTTTTTCGAGTAGTCAAACTACACAAATGGAAATCAGTGCAAAACCCAGAGGGAAATCTAACAGATACTAAAATTGCGGTTTTTATGGCCGCGTCCTCCCTCTTTCCCCGGTGGAAGCGGTCGATGCGTCTGAGCATGGAGCCCCTTCGGCACCACTGCGTTCGGCGCGGTGCTCCGGGGCTGCCCAAAGGCACCTGGGGAGCCCGGGGGCAGCCCGGTGCCCCTCCGCCGCGTCACCTCGGGGCGATGCTGCCGTTTCCCAGCTCGGCCCCGGGGAGCAGCTCCCGGCGGGAAGCGGGCAGCCCGCGTGCGGCTCGGGGGGCGCCCGGAGGGGAGCGGGCACGGACGTCGCTGGCTGCTGCTGGCGGCGGGGGCAACTGCTGCGCCGGGGCCGGCCCCACGCCGGGCTGACGCTGCCATGCAGGACCGGGCAGGGCCGGGCCGTGCCGTGCCGCGTCCGGGGTTGTGCAAAGCCGCAGCGCCTCCTGTTGTCCGCCCGCGGCTGCCTGCTCCTAACGTTGCCCTCGGAGGTGAGACGCAGGCGCTGCCAGTGATCTCAGAGAGCTCATTGTACAGCTGAGCGAGCCGCGGCACTGCCGGCCGCTCCTGGAAATTCCCCCGCAGCCTCGGCGCCTGTAGCCTCCCCGGCCGCGGGGGCGGTGCGGTTCCCGTCGTGCCGCTGCTCAGCGCCCGCGGAGCACTGCCCGGGACGCGCGGAGCCCGGCGCGGCGGGTCCGTGCCCTGCCGGCAGCTCCAGAGGTGGAGGACGGGACGGGACGGGACGGGACGGGACGGGACGCTGCCGGGGCGGAGGGCGGGGTGGGAGCCGCAGCAGCTCTCCAGGCACGCTTCTGCCTTTCCAGGCGTCGGGACGGCAACCCTGGCCCCAGAGCCTTTCCCCGTGTCTTGTTAGAGCAGTGCAGGTTTCCCGGTTTGTCATCAAGCTGCGCACAGACTTTTTTTTTTCCTCTCTGTCGTTGCAGGGGCCTCGCCCGAGGGACGGGACCAGGGCCGGCACCGCGCAGCGCTGCCCACGGCCCGGGAGCCCCCGGGGGGCGCCGCCCGCGAGCACGGACCCACGCGTGGGGCGGGCGATGGGATGGGCGGCGGCGTTCGGTGTAACTTTGAGGGGGGACGGGGCAGCGCTGCTTCTGCCCGCTCCTGCGTAAGAGCCACTTTTCCTCTGGAAGAGGCAGCTCTTCGGTTTAACTTGTAGGGTCTTGTTTGATTTTATCCAGACGGTGGGAAGCTCTCGACAGTGCCGTGCGGGGCGGGTCTGTACCTCGGGAAGGAGCTGCGAGGCTGTCCCCGCGTCAGGAAGCCTTCCTCGCTCCTTGCTGCCCGGCCGCCTCTCCATTTCCCCGGCTCCGTGTCCTACAGAAAGCCGGCTCACCCATCCCTCCCGAAGGTGGGAAATCCCCATTCTATCTATTCTGACCCGAAATCCTCCCCTATAAACGCGAAAACAGGACCCGCGTGGGAACCCTGCCGGTGCCCGCCGACGGGGTGGGCGCCCCGGAACTCTGCCAGGGGCTGCTGGGGCACCCCCGCTCCGGGAGAGACGCCCAGGCCTCCGTCGGGCTCTGCCTCCCCCTTTCCGCCGTCCCGGAGCCGCGGGGCCGCCCCCGAGCCCCAACCCCGCCGGTACGGATCTCCCACCTGCGCCGGGGCCGCGCGGGGTCTCACGGCCGGGGCGCATAGGGGCCACGGGGCATTGCCGGATTTTGTTTGATTTCACTTTATTTTATTTATCTTTGTTATCTATTATTTTATTACTTTAATTTATCTCATTTCATTTCTTTTCATTTTACTCTTTTTTTTTTTTTGTATTTCATTATAATTCATTGCAATTCATGGCAATTCATTTTTCAAGGCAGCATTCAGCATGCAATACCTGAGACATTCCTGATGTAAGAAAACATACGTCTCCTGCCCCAAAAATCCTCATGTATCGGACCAATTAAAGGGGAAAGAAACACAAACAACGAAATGAAAAGCTACAGATAAGCCAGTGTCCCACGGCTGCAGGGATCAGAGCAGGAAGCCTCTGGCTTTGGGTTGCTTTTTCTTTAGTGTAACAAGTCAGTTCTTTAGAAGGTAAATCACGGCCCGTTGTATTCAGTTGCTTCGTTTTTACCAATGGGGCTGGATGGGTGCGTGCTGCTTCACAACTCCGGCTGGCAGGATGCCTGCACTGCAGTGTGTGATTGGCAAAGTCTGTTCTACTTCACGTCAAAATGAATGCATTCGGCATTTCTCACTTGATTCAAGAGCAGCCATTTAGTATGTATTTCAGTTATTGGGTGTATTATTTACGTTATGATTTCCTGAAACATAAATGGCAATGCTTCTGAGGTTTTTTTCAATCAGTGTGCCAATTCTGATGCAATCACACTGCCTTTTTGAAAGTTTTCTTTGTTTTGTTTTAAAGCGTGCTTTGTTTCAATGTAACTGTAGAAATATAGCATGGATAAACTGCAAGAAGAGATGGGAATACAGTTACACACGGAGATAAATACACTTCAGTGCCACCCACTTTGTAGAGTCTCACCCAAATCCCAAAAATCGTATTTCAGAACATACACAGATTTCTGCAATATACATACAAGGAAGAAAGAAATCAAAATGAGACCGTGTGGTTAATCTACCTAAACCAGTATCAGAAACAAACCTTGGTAGGAGACACACTTTTTGCATGAATCCTAAAGCTGAGAGAGTGTCTCCGTGGACCACTGTCTGTCCCTCTTTTCCAACACAATCTGCTGATGGAACAAAAAGTATTTCCACTCCCCATGAATCCGGCTTCTCCGAAAACTGCAGTGAGTTCTCTGGGAGAACACCTGCTTTTCTGATGTGAGGCAAATATTGCTGTGCTGGTTGAGAGGTGCAGAGCTGATCGGCTCCTTGGGATATCCATGTCAACAGAAACACACGAGCTCTTCTGCAAACTGACCTTCCTATGCAGAAGGCTGAATTGGCAATGTGGATTTTGCATGATGAAGAGTGGAGAAATGCTACTCTTTGACCATAGCACCATGTTTTTCAGATTGCTTGCCCTGTTTTCCTTTACCCGGAAAAAAAGAAAAAAAAAGAAAAATGAAAAAAAAACGAAAAGAAAAAGAAAAAAAAGATTAATTTCCTTTCTCTATCCCTACAGCAGTTTTACAGAAAAGTATGGGAGAAAGCAGTATCCACCATAAATGGCTTTCTTGGCTGGCTTCAGCTCTGAAGAATCAAACGTACAAAATCAAGGCTGGCTTATTTAAAGTCCTCCCCCGGGAGCCGTTCCGCAGCGTTATCCAGCTTGCAGCTCCTAGAGCACAAATGAATTCCGGCTGTGTTAACTGCACATTTCTTCAGCTGCATTAACACAGACACCCAGAAATTGTGGGATGTGTGGCACTGTGATCACACACATACAGAAAGACTTTGGCCGTTTACTCCACCAGGGGACATACATTAACCTGCATAAGACAAAGATGATATTTACCCTGGAAAATGATGCCTGGAGGCCCTACGCAACAGCACCCTGTAGCTGTACATTGAAAAGTGAGAGTGCGAGTGACAACTGGTAACAGCCTGAAATCATAAGCAAGATCCATAAAATAGGATAGTCAACTCACATCTATGGGAATGTAGAGGAAGGTCTGGATTCAGGAGCATTTTGGGACTCCTCAGGAACAGCAGCTGTTCAGAAGTTTGGAGAGTGGTTGGCTCTCCCAGCAGTTGGCCTGAGCTTCGGCTGCTGCTTCAGGCATTTTGAGGGTGAATCTCCCTGCTGAGCAGATGTAAAGGAAGGCAGCAGGAAGGTCACTTCTCTCACCAGGCGCCTTCCCTTCTGCCTCCGCGCAGGCTCAGCTCTCTGTGCTACTACAGGCGAGACAAGGAGAGCCAGGCTGGGCAGATTTAGTTCATTCCTCCTCCACCCCTCCCCAGGCAACAAGGCAGGTGTCTGAATGTTTCAGGAGTGCATGTAGTTTCAGGGTTACTCGTTTTTAGGTAGCGACTTAAGGTGGGAGGGTTGGGAGGGAATCCAACGTTGCTCTCCTTCATTTCCTTCAAAAGAGAGAAATGTGGTCTTTCAGCCCAAGAATTTCGTAGTCAGACCAGGTGGCTTTCCTATTACCTGTTGAACATACAATCCTTCACCCTTTTTCAGGATCAATACCATGGAATATTCCCCTCACCACTTGCTCTGTGTTCTTTTTTAACCTTACCCTTAGACACAATTGAAACTTCAGCTTCTGCAGATCTGCCTCCTCACCCCTTGCAGGACATTTCCTTTCACTGAAGAAACTGAGCAGATGTGAAGATTTTTCTTGTCATTAAATGGGATTTCTGTGTCCCCCAGTGCTGACACTTCAGCTGTGAAACCTTTGAGATCTGCAAACACACAGACATCTATCTACCTATACATCCACAGTCAAGCTGTTGTCCTTGGAGCCGGGCTGGAATAGGGCACTGGAAATCCTGCCGTTTTCTAGTGTTCACTGAAAGACAATGGAGAACAGAGATAATATGATTAAATTTTAAAACTAAAGCAAGTACAGGGCTGAGCCCAGCAAAGACTTTGGCAGGTGTTTAGCTATAATTTCTCCATTTATTGCTTGCAGCCTTTTTTAAAGCCAGGAGTGTCTCTGACCTTGTGCCTATAATAAAGGCTGTGTGAGATGGGCTGCTAGAAGTAACTCACCTAATTTCTCTTGGGCTCTATAACAAAATGGCATGTAACTGAAAACATTACAGTCTCATCATACCAAAAAATAAAGCTGGGTTTCACGATCACTCAAGATGACCTGAATGTATCATTTCGAATATAGTTGAGAATGAAAAGACTCCATCATGTTTCCGTCTTCTTATTGAATTATAAAGGAAACTCCATTATTTAAATAACACCTTTCAGTTGTGTGGGTGGAAGCAAAGCTCAAAATCATAGGAGGAAGAACAGTTTTAACTATTTCTTCTGGCATAGTACTGGCAAGTACAGATATCATACAATCACAATGGAGATTAGTAGGGGCTGGGTGTGCGTATTTGTTATACGTCAAAGAGAGGATATAGTGATTAGAAGAATGACAATGCTTTCAACACTCACGAGGAGCTGAAGGTATGATTTATAACGCTAATTTTGCAAAACCTTTCTATGCTTGTGCTTACTGTACAAGGGATTCAATACGGATTGATCACTGAAAAAAAGAGGTGTTTTCTTCAGCTCAGCTGGAGCAAACCCTTGCAACTAATCAAAAGCCTTTTCAGTATTGACGCTGTCTGATTTGAGAGGTGATTTGCCACCTACCTATTTACTTCACTGCTCTGCTGCAGATTACTGTCCCTGCAGTCTGATTGTCAGAAAAGTTTCTGCTATATCCTCAGCAGCCATACTTCACTGATTGGCATTTTAGCTTATAATAATTTGATTTTCTCTACTTATGGCTATTTTATGCATATATGCGGCAGAAACACTAAAACAAAGATGCTGGTGCCCTTAAAGAGAAAGCAGTAACTCATAATCTGAGAGTATGTACTTTGATTTACCATTTTCTGAAAGTCAGGAACAGACTCAGTTAAGGATCTGCCACTGGTTCTGCTAGAGGATGTTGGAAAGTCATTCAAACTCTTTGTGTTCTAGCTCCTGGTCTCTGAAATGAGATAATGCCATCTGGATGCTGATGGATAGCTTTGAGTGAGTGTAGTGCCAATTTCAGGCAGCGCAGCGCTTTGGCTGTGCCAAGGGGAGAGATCAGAACCCCTTAGCAGTGCTGCTGGGGATTTATGCTTTCCCAGGTGGGAAGGGTTTCTCAGCCAGCTGCAGCAGGGTGCCAAGGCGAGGCTCAGCCTCTAGTGGCTGTCTAGGTGCAAGCGGTGGAACTAACAATGTAGCTCTGCCCTTACTTGCCTTTCCTTTAAGCGATTGCTATTGAGCTTTACAGGGAATTTCTGCCATTGCTGGGCAACCCATACTAAGCTGTGCATATTTCACGTGCTCTCTGCTTTCCTGGTTCACGACTGCCAAGACTAAGGTAGCTACTGGAGAGCACCGTACCTACTCCTGACTGCATGGTCGTCTCCTTCCAAAGCCTGGGAGACTATCTCATCTGTATCTCATTCCAGCATGAACTTGGATGATGGCAAAGGTGTGCACTGAGGTGTGGACTCAGACAATTTAAGAGAAATGAAGCTGCACTTTCAGACTTTCCCCAACCAACAGAACAATTTTTTAATAATTGCTTTTCTTCCTTAAAAAAAAAACAAAACAAGACAAAACAAACAAAATCAATCAATCAAACAAAAAACCCCAGCCCTTCCTTGTAACATTTATAGACAAATTACCTAGATGGTACAATTGATGTGATATTAGAAGGCTTAGAGATCTGGTGAGGCCTAATTAAGAAAAATAATAGTGTATACCTAGGGACTAAAATTGTACAAGGTTTTCCAAATCTAGATCCATTTGCTCAGTATAAGGTTTCGTCTACTGATTAAATTTTGGACTTTGCAAGCTACATAGATGAGGCTTAACATTTTTAAATAAATACTTAATAAAAAAAACCACCTGCTGACCTCAAGCAGCACTGTGATCAGGAAAGGAGGGGCATGTACGAATAATACCTGGGGAAAGGGGAGAACAACTTCCATGTATTCCTGTGTGTTGGAGCCCGTTGTCATCTCTGGAGCTCAAACTAAAGATGTAGAAGATATACTGGCAACACTTACTCCTGGATTTACTGCTAAGCAATGCATGTGGTGTAGGGGAAATCCATCCCATTTTGGATTCAGCTTGTCATCAGCCACCCTTGGATGCTAACTCCCTTTGCTACAAAAGTGAGAACCCCAATTCTGTAGAACAGGAAACATTTTTGAACTACAGCTCCAGCCATTCTTGCAAGCTAACTGTGTTCTCCTGGAGTCAGTCCCCGCTTTGCTACAAGCAGAGCTGGCAGACAACAGGCACAGTAAGAACACAGCACACTCATTTTCCTGCAGGACATTACCATTTTACCACGACTGTTAACCTGAAGAGGAAACCCATGCCTAGGGATTTTTCCTCCTTCCTAACATTTCTTTTGATGCAAATACTTCTTGCCATTCAGTGGCTCCTTACTGGAACTTCCTGATGCAAATACCTCTTCACATGCATGGCTTTTTCTTCCACGTCCCACTGTGACTCCTGCAAAGAGGAGCTGCTCTCAGTAAACCAAATTGTTGGGGCTTTGCTGGCTAAGTAACTAGCTTTGAATGAGTCTGCTCTCTCGAATTACAAATCACGAAACTGCTGATAGCATTCATCTTCAGTGAGGGAATCAAACACTTCCATTCATGTTCGGAGCTGCTCCAATGGCTTGGTCAGGCAGTGAGAATCCTTCCATGCAGAAAACTGCTTCTTGTTCCTCCTACTGCTCCTCCAACTATTCTAGCATTGCTGCTAGAGAGCAGGAGAAGCCAAGTACACACCAAATGGATAGGTTTCCTAGGTTGTATTACAGGGCTTTCACCAGTTATCTTGCTATTAAAAGAAGAAAACTTACTTTTAGTTTGTTTTTAATGTGATTGGCTAATGAGTTTTTAATCTTTAACAAGTCCTTAGTTGCCTTAGGAAGCTGAAAGTGGGCCACCAAACCTGGCACAAGAAGTGTTGTCTGCAGAAAGTGCACCGGCCACCCCTTTCAGCTCCAGGAACACAATTAAATAGGAAAAAAAGCGACAAAGCTGCAGCTGAAAGCCACAAAGGAAGGAGAGGACAACAGAGGACACTTGCCCATTAGATCAGCGGCGTCTTTTAATCACTTGTGTGGTTTATTTCAATCCAATCTGTGCAATTAGTTGTGACAGCCCCTTGTTACCACACAGGTGTTTGGTGATCCAAGCTGAAGAAAAAGTTTTATTTTGACCCTCTGTAAAAGACATAAATAGATTGCAAACTCAATTATGTGAAGCATCACAGCCCTGGGACTCCTGGAAAGCAGTCAGTGCTTGCAGCTTAGACTGGGTGACTGCTGAAGGTCCCCTCTGAGCCCTGCCAAGCCCTGGTTCTGTGAAGCCCCCTTTCCCTCTGTGGCTGCAAGCCCCTCGCGTTGCCCCGCTCTGCGCAGGCGGCCACTGGGCATCCGAGCCATGGGCTGTGCCATAGCTCTAGTTCTACCCCTCTCGGAGGACTTGCTTTGACTTTTCATGCTTTCCTTTAATTTATGTGTTCAATTCTATTTTTTTTCCCCTGAATTTGGTGATTTTGGGCACGTGTTATCATCCCCACAATTTCCTCTCAGAGAACTGGTTTCACAGCTGGTCAGTTCAGAGCGGAGCCTGCTCTGCAGGCAGTGGGCTTGGCTCTGTGTCCAAGCTGAGCCTTAGGCAGTTAAAAAGATGAGTCTGACAATTAGGAAGAATGCAAATACGACTGTATTTGGGAAGAGGCTGCCCTGCACAGCGCACGCAGATGCCCTCCCCGCTGGCAGGGGGCGCTGGCCCCCGCCACCGCCCCTCCTGCCTCCCGGTTGCTCGGATACGGAGCGCGTCCTTCCGTGCGGCGGGAGCGGCGCGGCTGCGCTGGGCGGAGAGAGGCGGGCGGCGGGGTTAAGGGCTGTGGAGGCGGCGTGCTGCGCGGAGCCTGCTGGGTGTGGCTGTGGGGCCGCCGGCGTGTCCTCGGGGGAGGTACTTCTGTGAGGGGGGGGAGGCTCTTTGCCTGCTGCGAGGGGAGAAGCGGGTCTCGCAGGGTCTGAGGTCACTTGTTTTTGTAGGTGGAAAGCCTTTGTAGTCGCTGTCCTGGGCGCTGAGTTTCAGCCTGTCTCGTTTCTTCCTCTGCTGGGGGTTTCTGTGTGACTTCTGGCTTGTGCTCCCAAAGATAGGAACGGTTCAGTTGTTTCCATAGCTAAAGAAGTAATAACTGGTGCTGAGTTATACACATTCACGGTGGTCTCGTTGAGATCCACAGGGGCCTTAGCAAAGTGAAGTGTTCTTAGAAAGGTTGGGTTCAACTTACCAAAGTAAAATACAGAAGCTCATTTCTGTTTGGATTTACAGGCTGCCTGCTGTAGGAGAGAATTGCTGGAAAACACGAGCACTTGGGACCGAGTTATTCGGAAGAGCTGACTGTGATTAGGGAAGATGGGACTGTGTGCAGGGAGTCTCGGTGGGACCGTTTGGAGATAAATGAGTAATAGCTGCTGCTCCCAGAAACATGAGCATTTAGCCCTTATTGGAAGAGTTAAGGCTGAGTCAATCCCATCTTATCCTCTCCAGAGGTCAAGGAGTCCACATAAGTCTGTCATGAATATAAATAAAAATATTCCTAATTAATTCAGTGAATGTTCTGAATTTCACAGTAAGTAAAGCTATCTTCTGAAGCAAGAAAAATGAGAAAACAAACTCTTGATCTCAGTGTAACAAATCGCAGAAACAGATCTGTGGGGCAGGACAGTGACAACAAAAACCGAAGTTCCTCTGAAAAAGTTAACAGAGAAAATGCTGCTTGTAGTCATGGAAGTCGCGTTGCAAAGCTGCCAGTAATAGCATCCTTTGCAGGTACTGTTAAAAAAATCGTAATGGATAAGCTCCCAGTTCCACCTCAGAAGCCAAGTTATTGCAGATTTGATTTTCACACCAGTAACTCCCCTGTCTCATTTGAAAAGACAAAAGCTGCTGTTAAAGTAAAGGATACAGTGTGTATGCTACCGATGAATCCATACAATCTAAAAAGTGATAGAACTGAAGAAAGAGATAGTGATGAATTTAGCTCAACAGATTCAGATACAAATAAAAACATTTCCAGGAAAGAAAAATCAACCAGGGAAAGCTGTAAGAAGAGAAGCAAAGAGATTTCAGAACTGAAGCAGCAAGATTTAAACGTTGAATCAGTACGAGCGCTGAGAAAAGGAAGCAAGCAGCCAAGTGTGAGGTCTGCTAGAGAACCGCTGGAAGAGGTAAGCGATGTGACTAGACCAGACACTTCAAAAACACACGAGAACTTCCAGCAGAGCAAACCTGAAGAGCCTACTTCCACAGCAGTGTTGCCTGTGAAAGTGGTTGCAAGGTCTGTTGATGAATTAATTGCTTCCCTGCAGCCTGCTTCTCCATCTCCCTCAGACCAGACGATCAAAGAACTCCTGGAGAGTCTTCTTGGCCAGAAATACAGCATAAAAATGGAAGTAGGTGAACCAGAACAAGAGCAATATTTTTGTCTTGAGTAAATATTGCTTTTGTAAGAGTTGTATATTTTTTTTCCAGCTCCTAAAATGTGTTATAACACAGAAGCCAGACAAAACAGGTGGTCAAAAACACTAACGTATCATAGAATATTCTTCACGGTTTCTTCCACCAGTTTCTTTTAATGTCCCTTGAAACTGAAAATGAGCCAGTATCCAAATCTATTAAAACATTAACTCTTTGGGCGGTGAAAGCTGTATTAGTCTGTTTATAGTTTTAAACGGCTTTTTCTGTACTCTCTTTTCTCCTGTTTTAAGATGGCGTATTCCAGTCTAAGGGATGAAGAAGTGCCTTAAATATATCCGAAGGGCTGTTGAAAGTGTTGCTCCTTTCAGTTGTTTGGCATGTGAAGTCTCAAGAAGACAAATTCTTTGTTGTCGTAGTTAGGTACATTGTATCAGCTGTTGTAAGAGAGTCCCCTCAATTGCAGTAAGAAGTGTCAGTAATACATCAGTAACATCAATTAGATGTTACAGGAGACTTGCCTGGATTTTCATCAGAGAGTTGCTTCATTTGTTGTTGCTGATTCAATTGTTACCTACGTTAGCAACTTACTTGCAGATGGCTCTTAGAGAGAATGGTTTTGTTAGAAGGAATCATCAATTCCAGGAAGACTGAAGCTTATGTTGCAAAAATTGCTACCATAGTTTGTATTCGTGCTCCCATTTGTTAGAAGGAGTGCCATGGAATGAATACATTCACGGAGGATGAACTACTCCTTTTAAGCAGAATGTGCCTTTGCAAAGAATTATGGAAGGTTGGTGCACTTGTGTTTTAGGAAATGATGATGAAAATAACTTCCTACAGCTATCAAATGCTACCTTTGATCACAAAGTATCTCATACAGAATGTAAGTGTAGTACCTTACATTCCTTGGTAGGAAGGAGATTGACTGTCTTTGGTTAGTTAAAAAA
>WBMW01001654.1:1027396-1059569 GCA_013396635.1 Penelope pileata
TTGTTAAGTCTGGTTGAAATTTGCCGGCTGGTTGTGAAAATACATCAGTGGAGATTGGGAAAGGAAGGGGCTGAAGGAAATCCCAGACATATGAAACCGTTCAACTTACCAAAAGTAATTATTAGTATTGTGGTAATTGTGTTACATTGCTTGTCTTCTCTTACTGATTTATAAACAAGTTTTATATGTTCTAGGTAAGACTTTCAAAGTCTATCCTCTAGCAAGCCCTAATGATCTTAATTTGAAGTGAGCTGATTTTCTGTTTGTATTTGAGAGGTACTGTGTTCTGAGCTTTGAAAGTGATCTCTGGAATACTGTGATGTCTAAAACATACCGGTTGAGTTCAAAGTAAAGCAAAAATTTAAACTTGGTGATGACTTTCTGGTCCAGTTGTTTGTTGTTTAATGTTTTTTTAGATATGAACATATGGAAAGTGAGGATGAATGAAACTCTTAGCAGTGACACTTTTTAAATCAAAGGCATTTACAGCTGGAGTCTTTTGAACTTAAGTGACCTTACAAATAGGGTGAGGACTCTAGCAATTCTTTATTATTATTTTGCATGGTTTATTTGCTTTAGACTGAGCTTCAAGACTTGTCTTCTCTAATGAAGTAAGAAATGTGTTATTTTAAATGAAGTAGAAATGCCTAGGAAAAGAACAGAGCTACTAAAATGAAAGTAAACTCTCAGAATTAAATGTGATTTTTCATTTCTTAAAAAAAAAAAAATATGTATTCTATTTGTCTTATTTTTCATTTTGAATTAATAGCTGGTTAGCACTGATAGCTTATGCTGTTGCTGTGGAGGCTGAGCATTGTTTTTTTCCACAGTATTAAAAAGAACATTATCTGGGAAATGGGATGCCAGCTCAGTGGGACGTTAGTACTTAGCCCTGTGTCCTTGGGGGAAATCAGTTATAAATAGTGATTCCTACCACGTTTTCTGTTAAAAACTGGAATACTTATTATAATCAGAATACCATTTCCAATGCCTGGAGTCGCTTGGTTGCCTCGGGGCCTGTTGCTACCCCTGAAGTATATTGTTATCAGGTTATATGTTGGATTTAATATCCGTAGGAGGGTGTTTATATTCATTCCAGAAATGCATTTGCTTGGTGTTCAGCTTGATGTTCAGCTTTCTTGGTGATGAGCCTGCAACTCATCATCTTTAGTTGGTTTATTGTTTTCAACAAATCAGTTCTTTGGTACCTCAGACGAATGTGTGAAGGTGGTAGCTAAAAGAAAAACACATTTTTTCTCTGGAAAAACAGAGTCAGATTTGAATGTTTCTATTTAACAAGGGCTATGCAGTGCACCATACCATCAGCAAGCCAACATAAAATTTACTTCTGCTTTAATATACATCTCTAACTCTTCAACTCTCTCAACAGAGAGTGAAGCCTTGGGTGACTTTCTCAGTAACATGTTAGTACTCTCTCAAAAGTAGTTGGACAGAGATTAATTATTGTTAAAACTCAAGAAGAGATGTACACTCATTTATGCTTGATTTATAGCTACTAGCAAATATAAACATGTATTTGCTCATCATTTTATAGTATCTTATTTAGCATTTGCTATATGTGTTCTTTATTTTTCAGCTGACGTGAAAATTATACAATAGATCATGTACTGATTTCTGATAAAAAAAACTATTTTTATGAGGCTTTTTGAAAATATTACTTTTCCTTTTAAATGCTGTAAGATGTGTTCCAGATTTCATGGAAATGAACAAGAGACTTCAATTTATTTAGTTTAGCTCTGTTAAAAAGTACATGAATCAAGGCTATGAAGCTTTTTATTATGAATTTGCCTCTGTATTGTTAATTCTGTAACCACATATGCTCAATAAGGTCAATCATGTCAGAGGAAAGGGTATGGCACTTCCTATTCTTGCTGGAGGGAGTCACTCAGTTGTCAGAAGTGGACATTACCAGTCCTGGATATATGGTGGTTTTTTAAGATGTACAAATTTCATGATGTTACAAGAAACTGCCTAATGAAAGGTGCTGAATATATGGCATATACATGGGGACTTCTGAAATCTAATCTGTTTATCTCTTCAGAGTTACTAATGCAAGTAACTAATTCAAGATAATCCAATTGTACAGTTTGCTAGGTTTTATCAACAACCACTTTTCAGTATCCCAGTTCTTTATGCTTGTTAGCATAATTACCACATAATTACCCCTTATTGCAAAAAATGCTGTAGGCTTCATGGGACAAGGACTGTCTTTTTTACCCTTAAACCTAACAAAGGGGAAGAATAATCCTGATTAGACTGATGAGAAGCTGTTACAATATGTGAACAAACTGATTTTAATCAGATAAATTGTAATTTCCTAGAGTTTCATGATTTGTCAGAGTGATACAGAATGAATACCCATGTCTGAATATAAATAATCTGAATAAGTTCACCGTGTTAAAATAATGTTTTGGAGTTTTCATATGTTCACACACCTAGACTGCATTTCTTCTGTCAGTCATTGGGGTCTTTTCTGCACTGTTTGGTGACTTCTGCCATCAAAAGAGAGGAAACCATTACAGTGGGTCCAGAAGAGGGCCATGAAGATGTTCAGAGAGCTGGAGCACCTCTCCTCTGAAGACAGGCTGAGTGAGGTGGTTAAATGGAAAGAAGAAATTATTCATCATAGAATCATAGAATGGTTCAGGTTGGAAGGGACCTTAGAGATCATCTTGTTCCAACCCCCCTGCCATGGGCAAGGACACCTCCCACTAGACCAGGTTGCTCAAAGCCCCATCCAGCCTGGCTTTGAATACTTCCAGGGAGGGGGCATCAACGACTTCTCTGGGCAACCTTTTCCAGTGTCTCACCACCCTCACAGTGAAGAATTTCCTCCTTATATCTAGTCTAAATCTNCTGGGCTACTCTCAAGCCATTCTGCGCCCAGCCTGTATGTGTGCTTGGGATTGCTCCGACCCAGGTGCAGGACCTTGCACTTGGCTTTGTTGAACTTCATGTGGTTGGCATGGGCCCACCTCTCAAGCCTGTCCAGGTCCCTCTGGATGGCATCCCTTCCCTCTGGGGAATGATAAGAATGATAAGAATGCTGAGATATGTTGCCCAGAGAAGCTGTGAATGTCCTATCCGTGGAGGTCTAGATCAGGTTAGAAGAGGCTTTTAGAAACCCAGTATAGTGGAAGGCCTCCCTGCCCCTGGCAGGGAGGTTGGAACTAGGTAGTGTTTAAGGTGCTTTCCAACCCGAACCCAAAAATCATTTATTTTAACAGCATGTAACTATCAAGTGAGAAATCAGAAAATACCAAATGAGAATTTGTTGGAACATAAATTTATAACTGATTATTCAAAACAAAACAAAACCCTAAAAATCTTAATTTTCTGTATGTCAAGACGTACATATATGGTGCATCTTTTCAGCAACAAAGGATACCAAAGACATGTCAAAATGACTGAAAATGTTAAAATGGTTTCTAATGAATTATGAAGGTGCTCAGGTACCTAAATGATTTTCTACAACAGCAGAAAGAGAGGCTATGGCTAATAAAAGAGTTTAAAGGCATGATAAAATTTCCTATCACAAGGTTAAAATATCATGCAGGAAGAATCAGCAGAATGCTTGAGAATGGACCCACAGGAATTAAGAGTTGCCACAGGTCTCACCACTTTTATTTCCAAATAAAATTGGCCTAGTTTTTTGTTAATACAAACACACAACCCATAGTATATATATACACAGTACATATCATTATATTAAAATACCACAGCAGCATTGTGCCTGCAATTCTTCCATGGGGAGTGAACAAAAGAGAAAACACCACACCCAACAAAGGAAAGCAGTCACGTAACATGTACAGATGTCTAATAGAGCACAGATATTGTTTGTTCATATGATTTTGATAGAAAAAATTAGTATGTAAAGTTGTATTTTACATATTCCATCAGCTTTGAAACAAGTTGATCCAGTCAGAGTGAAAGGATTTGGGAAAAATTCTCTTTGATTCCACGAATTGGATGATAAATTGTGTGGGGAAAGAATTACGCTTGGGTAAGATGGACTGTAATTATTAATAATTAATAGTCCGTGATAATCACCATGTTGGAAAGTATGCACTTTGCAAAGAAGAGGAAGATCATTTTGGTGTAGTTTGGGAAGATAATGCTGAATCTGTTTATTTTGATCTAATCTATTACATTCATTTTTGTTATTTCTTGCTCTCATAGTGATGAGAAGAATATGTAATACGATTTTTTCTTTTTTTCCTGCCTTTTCTGTCAAGAGTAAATGAATTACTAAGGCTTTGGCTGAAAAGAAATCACCAATGTGCAATCTTCTGCAAGGAAGTTTTTTTTGTTGTGTTTGTTTAACAACTCCTTTGTATCATTTTCACTTTCTAGTATGCAACAAAAACAATGTTGCAGCTCAGAATTTGCCTGTACTTGTTTTGTTAAAATTAAATTTAGTATGGCATGCAAGAAATCGTATGTATTAAAAAAATACTTTTAGATTGCTAGGTGGACAATGCACACAATAAAGAGTTGAATATGTGTAAATGTATTCAAAAGATGAGCCTGACGTTGTTTGTCTCTGCATGCTCTTGTTGCTTTCACACTAATATTTATTGTAAAGACCCAGCCTTTAATTCATGCATGTATATTGGTTTGATGTTTTGTTCTGTAAGGTAGTATGAATAACACTATTTTTTTTCTCTTGCTTGTGCAGCAGGTCCCAGCTGAACATAAGGAAATAAAAATTCAATCTCAAGACAGTGAAGAAGTCCTGCCAAGTTTTCACCAAGCAAGCCTGGTAACATTCTACATTATCTAGGAATGTTGAAATATAATAAGTTAATTGTGCTTCTATTTGCTTGCAGAGTTGTTAAGATAGGTAGTTCATATTTTAAACTGATAAAACAGGAAAGGAAATAGTGCTTGAAAACGTTTTGGTACTTCATAAATCATAAATATACTTCTATTTTTCTGTCTATCCCTTTTGTGTCTCATTTGTTTCTTTTCTTTGGGGTTTTGATTCTTCATGAGAATTAGGGCAATGGACTCACAAGATATTCATCTATATTCATATATATTAATTCCCATCACTCTATGCCTTGCATTCAAAGTTTTTAAGATTTGAATTTTTAAACTTAGATGTGTTTGGGATGTTGCTTAATGTTTAGAGATGTTCATAGTTTATTTGCTTTAAAGGATCGTATGTCTGTTGATAGACATTTCTAATATGTATATTTGTTCTTACATTTTTGAAGTATAATTTGTAGAAATAAACTAATTTTTGATAAGAAGTCTCTATAAATATTATTATTTAGTGTTAATCCTTGTATGTCCTTTGACTATTACTATATTTATTTTTGTAAATCCAGTTGGCGGTTGGAGATAAATATAAACCAAAATATTTGGTTTAAGATAAAATTGATCCAGTGTTCTAGGTGTATTTTATTTCTTCATAAAATGCATGTACAATGAATGAATAATTGCACATGAAAAAATATACTGAATTTTTGTCAGGGAGTGTTAGTGTTTTTTAAACATATTGTACATTCACCTCTTTAAATGGATTTCCCTTTCCCTCAAAAGACACCAGTTGTTCAAAAAGAATCTCAAGCAGCAGAAAATGAATCTCAGTCTACAGATGAGCTGTTAACATACAATAAGCAGGTGAAACAGGTAAGCAGATTTAGTACTATTGTGAGATAGTGTTAGTTTTCCCATGCTTAAGGTTTTGATGCTTTAGAGCATGCAGAGATTTGCAAGCTGTTTTCTTACCACCTGCCCTTTAAAAGAAGACTCTTCTATAAAACAGGTCTCCATACTGGTCTTGCAGCTTAAGGTTAGAGGAAAAAATAAATTAAGGTTCATTCGGTCATACGTTGGGTTAGGCTTTTCATTATGAGATTGGAAAGGAGATTACAAGTGAAACAACGTATAAATAGAATCCTCATTTACATTTAACAACTGTGTGCCTTCTTGGAAAATGACATAATGCTCAACATCCTTTTGGTTATGTGATGTTTCACACACAACAAAAACTGTTATTAGGATATTGACCCCATAAAGCTTTTTAGTAAGGAACACGTCTCAAGTTTAGAAACAATTTGTCCTCTGTCTCTTATAAGACCAAAAAATGTCTTTTGCCATATTTTGTCAGTTTTAAGCATTCTGATATTTTAAGAATACAAAGTTAACCTGCTTCCTTCTGCAGCTTCAATATGAGTGATTACTTTGCCCTGAAATTATTTGCTAAATATATATTACGTGAAGAACAATGAAGAGTAAGGCGTATTTCCACTAGGCAGTTTTATGTGCCAAAATACCAGATAGCCTTGGTCTAAACTTAATTACATGAGATGAACAGAAGATTGGATAAGGTACCTGGAAAGACAGTGGCAGATATTGAAATGGAAAAGATAAAAGGGAACAAAATAAAAAGAAGGGAAGAGAGACAGATGTGGAATTCTTGTTGATGGCAATACTATTGGACAGTAGGTTGTTTCTAGGTCTAGCCGTGATGAGGCAGAGATCTAATCAAAATGAGAAACCTTCTGAAAGTTTAAGGGCCTTGTGTCAGCTGCTGCTTCAGCTCCTCCCATTGACCACCGTCTGGCTCTGATCGTGCCTTGTCAAGCTGCATGGAGGGAGGTAGAGATGCCTCTAGGATTCCAGAGCATTAGCAATCAATTTTCCTCATCAGCTTTGGGATAGCTAAGAACCTGCTCTGAAGACCGAAAGGAGACAGGGGTGCTTTGAGAGTGAGTTACAAGGGAGACAACAGAAACTCCACATCAGTCCTGGTGCTGAATTCTGTGTTGGGGCTGCAGCATGTGTGAAGTAAAGCCCTAAGTGGTCTGAGCAGTTTCAGTTGCCTGGGCATTCTTCTACAGCCAAGGATTTGGCTGTATCAACTCTTGTGGAAGCAGAATTGCTATTAGATGGATGAGATTGCTGCTGCTGTAGAGAACAAATGAAAATAGTCATTTAAAAAAAATTTTCTACATTAGGAAAAATATTGTTTTGACATTGTCCTTACAGTATGTCTGTCTATAGGTCAAAAATATTTCTAATCCTTCAGTAACTGAAATGTCATGTACTGTCTCAACTTGATTTTATATAATTAATACTAAGAATGATGTTTGCCATAGGTAGTTTTAACAGATTGTTCTGCAATCATACCCTTACATCTATTGATCTTTTGGTTACTAAAATAAAAGTGCTGAATGATGTCTACAACAATTTACAGTACAGTGTCACTGAGGGTAATTTTTGTAATATTCAAAAAATACTAATATTACGTATTCTAAATTGTATACTATTTGCTAACAGAACACTTTCACAGTTATTTAAACAGTTCTGGGGTACTATGATGATGGTTTTTAGGCAGTGTAATTTTGGGCAGCATGCCATTTATGTAATGCCCTAGCCGTGTTGTTGTAACAACGCACATCAAGTGTGTGTTTAGTGATCTTACAACAAAAAGTAGTTTGCAAGATTGACACCTGAAAAGATAAAATTCATTTGGTTCTATTTAATGTAAGTACTAAATAATTTAGATGTATTTTTTTAACTTTGAAAGTATATTCCTTTTGTATTATACTCAGAAAAAAGAATGGAGACAAACAATTTTTAGAAAAAGTAAGATAGATGAGTTTCAGAACCCGTAAGTATTAGCCAAATGCTCAATCCCATCATTAGCAGAACCATTTCTACTGCATATTAGTACTGTGTATTAGTATTTCTCTAGAAAACTAATCATCAGCATCTTTTTTTTTTTTTATGAATTATTTTACTTTCTGACATGATTTTGCTTTGCTTAGTGAGCTGCAGGGCCTGTGCAATTTCAGGATAAATTGATTGATTTTACAGATGAACTTGGAAATTTAGTTATGAACAAAGCAATCAGAAAAAAAGTAGATATATGCTTCAGTTATTGTGATTTTATGTTACATTTGTAACTGAATTATGTAAATACTTTGATTAAAATGTGGTGGGTTTAGTTCACTGTTATGTCTTCAAAGAATATGATATAAAATATGAGTTTATATACACATAAAGTGTACATTTAATAGTAAGTGTTTTGGCTTGTGTTATCTGATTTTAGGCTTAAAAAACTTCCCCCTTTGCTTACTATAGTCAACATTGTTCCTTAGCAGTAGTGTGTTGAAATTCCCTTCCATGGTGCATTTCATGGAAAATACAAGATTTCAAAACTTTGGCATGTAAAAATAGTACCTATAATTTTAATGTTGGAAATTTTCATTAGCCATGTTGGTGTCCAATATTTTGACAAACGTTGGTGAGTATCTTCTGTTACTTCTGGTATCGTTTACATGACTTTTTTCCCACCAAATTATTTGAGTATCTAGGCATTCCAGAACTGTTAATGGCAATGCATACAATGAAGTTGCTTTTTTTAGTCTTTATTTTTTAATTGGAAAAGAGATCATGACACTCATTTCCTTTACATTCAAAAGCAACAAACCATAGTCTTACATTTGGCTTATTTTAATAATCTGTTTGGAGGTGGATTGAGAACTGGCTGAGTGGCAGAGCTCAGGGGGTTGTGATCAGTGGTGCAGAGTCTAGTTGAAGGTCTGTAGCTAGCAGTGTTGCCCTGGTTGATACTGGATCCATTCTTGTTCAACACAGAATTATAGAATGGCTTGGGTTGTAAGGAACCTTACAGATCATCTAGTTCCAGCCACTGTGTCATGGGCAGGGCTGCCGCTCACTGGATCAGGCTGCCCAGGGCCACATCCAACCTGGCCTTGAATGCCTCCAGGGATGGGGCATCCACAGCTTTTCTGGGCAACCTGTTCCAGTGCCTCACCACCCTCTGAGTAAAGAATTTCTTCCTAAAATCTAACCTAAATCTCCCCTCTTTTAGTTGAAAACCATTCCCCCAGATCCTATCACTATTAGACTGTGTAAGAAGTCGGTCCCCCTCCTGCTTGTAAGCTCTCTTCAAGCACTGAAAGGCTGCAATTAGGTCTCCCTGGAGCCTTCTCTTCTCCAAGCTGAACAGTCCCAGCTCCCTCAACCTTTCTTTGCAAGAGAGGTGCTCCAGCCCTCTGATAATCTTCGTGGCCCTCCTGGACCTGCTTGAACATCTTCATCAACATCCTGGATGAAGGCCACCCTCACCACAATCCTGAGCTTTGATCCCTTTGTAGAGTAATTTCTGCCTTCTCCTTGCACTTTTTTTTAACTATGTTTTTCAACATGGATCCGTTACCTGGTCTGTTTCACAGTGTGTAAAAACAATTTTTGGCATTAATAAATAGGAATGATCAGTTGTGGGTGGAAACAGCAGGAATTCCTTATATGCGTATTGCTGCTGACATTACTGTGCTGAATAAATGTAACCTTCACTCAATTTTTCTAAAAGCTTCATCCTTTATGCCATGTTTGTCTCTTTGAATTTGCATAAAAACATAATACAAATTTTAGATGCACTCATGCATCTAAAGTTCAATACTTCTGAATAGTGATATCATAATTTTGATGTTCTTTTGATTATTCTGTTTAGTATACTCAGATTTTCTCATTTTATATGCTGTTCAGCAATGCAGTTTAGGTAGGACACATTGGATATTTTGTTGTACCACAATTTTCTGCGTATCCTATACCCTGAATAGCTGTTGGTGCTGCTGTGATTTGCTCAGTGACAATAGTTCTAAACTACTCTTGTTTGACTGAATTTTTGTTTTTTGTTGGTCAGAGTTGCTTGTGTGCTGTTGTTTCTTGTTCTTCTCCAGAGCAGGTATGAAAATATCTGTATAACGTACCAGTATGTAACACTGTTTATCTTTTGTTCATGAACATTTTAGGCTCCATTCACAGATGAGCTATGGGTGGAAGGAAAAGGGATATCAAAAATTAAACCAGATGCAGCTGAGAAAGAGCTACAAGAGGAACACAACTTGCAACTGTCTTTGTCTTTCTTGCCCATTCATGCTTCAGATGTCAAGTAATATTTTAATCTTACTTCATTATAATTAAATTAATATTGAAAATGGATTAAGTTATAAATGCATAGTAGATTAGTATGGAGAAGAAATAATGCCATCCCCCAAAATCTGCATTTGAACACTTGCAATTGTAAGCAAGTTCTGATTTAAAGTTCTGATTTAACTATCAAGTTTAGGTTGGTGATTTGTTTACTACTTATCTCCTTGAAATAGTTCTGATTTACAGTTTTTAATATCTAGAGGGCCTGTTCATTCCTGCTGTATGCAGATAACACTTCTCTTGACTGCAGAAAAGACTGAAGTTGCTTATGTGGGGGTTGAATTTGTCCATACAATTCCAAGCATAATCTAATCAAAATAATTAAAAACAAACAATGGAAAATACCACAAATTTAATATAAGCAATGCCAGCTGTAAGTCATCATCTTTAAATAGAGAAGATGTATTAAAAATTCATTAACTTGAATTTGTATTACTGTCAGCGCTTGTCTGAAATTCAGGAGATTTTACACAGAGCTGTAATTTAAGGACAACTGCTTATTACCTTGCTCTTGTCATAGGTGGCATCTGTCATCCTGTAGTAGGAGTGCAGATTACAAAAGTAGTACAGCCTGTGTCCTGATTTAGCTGATCCTGTCCATCCCATGTCAAGTGAGACTCTTCAATTTTATGGTCTTCACTACTAATAAGATCTTTATGGCTAGCTTGTTTGGATGTACCATAAGTTGCTTCTTCACTTTTCTCTTTTTTGAGGTTTAAAAAAAAAAAAGAGAGAGAGAGAGAAGCTGCTTTAATTATTAGCTTTTGTTGTTCTTAGGGTCCTGAAAGGTCTATTGGATACAGAAGAGAGCCTTTTTATGGGAGGCCTGAGGTTTGTAAATGGATAATACTTTCAATTAAGTAGCTGAGAATAGTCATGGGAAAAGAATGCTCAAGTTTATGAAACAGTCAAATTGGCATTTAAGTGACCCTTTGCATGCCATTGCTTATCTGCATTGCTTAAAGATCATTTGGTTAGCAAGATTATATATTAAAACAAATAGTGACAACAGACAATGAGTGTTTTACCTTCAATAAATACTTACTGTCAGATTATCAATGGTGCAGAAACTGCGTGATTTTCTAAAAAACCTGTATTTAGTGCGTTAAGTGAGGGTAATGTAGGCCACACACGTAGTATTGTTTCTTCATGTCCCCTTTTTCAAAGAATGATAAATAGTCTGTTTTAGGAGAATGTGTGCTGTAAAAACATTCACCTCTACCTGCAGCATGCCCCAAATATTTTAGTTTACATTGATAAAGCATCCAGTTAGTTAATTCAATGTAATGATAAACGGCTATAAAAGAATAGTATTTATACTACAATTCAAATAACATTCAAACTGTATTTATGTATTTAAAATAAATTACAAAATCTGAGAAAAAGGTCCTAGATGATTTTAAAATAATTTTGCTTACCTTTGCTTATGGACATCACTCTAACTGTTTTAAGTTCAAAGTTGAATTGTTTGCCTATCTTTATTTTTAATTGCATCTTTTCTGCATTGCAGAGAAAGTGAACTGTTAGAGCATCCTGAAATAAAATATTGCATACACTCATGACGACTGTGTATTCTTTCTCCAGTTAAAAAAAAGTAGTGTGAAATATTTCTTTCTAATTTGAAATCGATGTGATCTACTTTTTAAAGCACTAGTCTCTTATTTCATGCTCTGAAACAGTTGCTTGCTTCCATTTGTGCTGTAAAATGTATGAAATTAGTTCCAAAAAAACTATCAATTTAATTCTAATCAGTATTTTGTGTTGTGTGTTTGAGTTGCTTTTCAAAGTGGATATTTCATTTTTAACTTTCAAATTTTATTCTATCAGCTTTATCCTGTTCTAATTCAGAAAAAGATGCCACTAATTTGAGTAGAGGCTTTCGATTATAAAGGCTGGTGAAATTGTCATCTTGAAGCATGAAGTGGCTAGGCTCTTTTCTATATGTATTTTCTATGCATTACATATATATCATTACATGTATGGCTTGACAAAAAATATTTTAAGCGTTTTAATTAAAATAAGATTCTTTCTTGACACTCTTATTCATGTTGAGTCGTCATGTGCCTGTAAACTTAAGGATTCAAATGAGAATAACATAACTGAGATATGTCTGTTATCATTACTTGATGTGGTGATTTCTTAATTGTGAGTCAAATCCATGTTTTATTGCACTGTTTTTCATGTTTTTTTCTTTGTGTGATTTTCCTACTTTTTTTGCTGTCATTTTTCAGAAACTAAGCAATATGAAATACTTTTTGTGTAATTTCAATCTAATCATGCAATACATATTCATCTTGTGTTTTTTCTTCATTTTGTAGTTCCTACTGATTTCTCCTCTATAATATCTCTTTTTAAAGCAAAACATAGCTCTTAGTAAAAGAAACAAGTTGTTGAAAGTGTCATTGTCTTAGCAGAACCTCAAAAAATAGTTGAACCTGAAAGTTAATCAGTATAATTTCAAAGTGAAAATTTAACCATTTTCATTTAGGATTTTCTTTTAAATATGAAGATATTTATGAACTGTAATTAAAAGTAGCGTATATTTGGGGAGCCACTTCTGAGCTTTTGTATCTCAGATATTTTCCATATACTGCTTTTCACATTGTAACTGTCTGCACCTTAGCCACTTATTAACTTTGTAGAGTTCATACAGTAGCTGCAGACTGTTTTTAGAACTTGATCCATGGCCTGTGGAAGTCAATAGACTTTCATCACCTTGAGCACAACTTAGTTTGGAGGGTTAAATGGTAGATTTTTTTTTTTAGTTATTAACTTTTCAAAGATAGTCAAAGACACCGTGTTTCCTCTAAAATCAACAGCTGAATTGAAACGCTAGGAAAAAGTTCAAGTGATAGCATATCATAAAACTAATTCAAAGATTGAGGGGTATTTACAAGATATTCCGTCATAGGAGAGAACGTGCAGATGAATGGATACGTAACATTTTAACAAAACATTTATTCACATACCCAATTTAAGCTGTGAATCTACATTGCTTAGAGGGTTTAAACTGTCAGTGCAGCAAGTCAAAGTCCTACTTTGAGATAGTAAAATTGTGACTACTGCAGTTATTTTTTAATTTTAAAATTACCCAAATCACTGTTTTTTACCTGTGGATTCCCTCACCCCCACCCCTACTCCAAATGGTATTATTTCTGCTTTCAATAGAAATTACCAGAATTACCAGGCAATTTATGCCAGGTACTTGTATTAGCAGTTTATTTCCTGTAGTCTGTTATGTCATGATGTAGTGTTAGATAAGTTACATGCTTTTACAATACCAAGAATGGATATTAAGTTTTTTTTTATTTCTTTTATTCTTTTCCAGACGTGAAAATTGTCCAAGCATTCATCATCTATGTACTGCTTTTCCTAATTTTATGTTGCCTCCGTTTTTACAAATGGCTTCCAGAATTTATCATACTGTAGATAGAAGAGGTCACAATATCTTGTTTACAGCAGAGGACGTGGACAACAAGCAGAAAGATTCAGTGTGGTCTGAATATATTTACTTGAAAGAACAAGCTGAAAGGAAAAGGTATGAACTTATTACCAGTGTTACTATGATTTATTTAATTTTGTAAATTAAAGGACTGTATGTAGAGAAATAACTTGAGTGTGTGTCAGTATTTAGTAGCTTCACAGAAGTGGCGAATAAAAAAGCTTGATTTTTTACCTTGTTTGGGAGATGTACTTTAAAATAATTAGCCCAAAGGTCCTAAAAGGCTTATCTTGCTTATAATGTAAAACGTGTTGTTGTTTTTTTAAGAAATTGCACTTTGTAGATAAATTTTAAGTTATATGTTTCAGTTTATGTTCTGAATGTATGGATTTTAATATTTCATTCTACTCACAAGAGGTCCCATTGAAATTACAAGCAGTACTGAGCAAATATAGTAGGTTTTCTGTGGGTGTAAAATTCTGCAGGAGGAAAAGGTATAAAGTGTACAGTCAATAGCCTTTTATCATAGAGACAATATTGTATTGGTCCTGATTCTTCAAGCGCTTTGTATCAAGCATAACTAAGTAACTGAGTGTAGTTCTGTTGAGCTCAACACATACACTAAGTTAATTGCTTACAAAACCAGGACTTTGGATAAACCTGTACTCAACAGTACTCATTGCATATGTAAGATGTACTCGTGATGACTACAGGATCCTGCAACTTTAATGAATGAGGAGATGGATTAGAATGAAATGCTTAACAGCTATTTTTTTTCTGAGATTGACACACTACGTGACAACAGATCTGTCCAAAAAAAATTGTTCTGTAAGAAGTAATGAGGAAATGTGAGGTGAATATTTGGAACAAACCTGCTCACTTTTATAATGATATTGCATTAGCAATTTTTAAATTTGATTGGGGTGAATTCCAAAATCCTTATTTGTTTTTTTTTTTGGAACATATTTTACAATAAGATGATGTGAAATAAGACTAAATAATACAAATATTCATTTTTTACTGTGTGTCATTTCAGTTACATTTTTGCCTTTTTTTATGCCTTTCTGGTCCAAGATTTTAGAACTGGAACCTTTTATAATCTCAAGTTTTTCCTCATAATTTTTCAGACTGTGAGCTTGCTACTTACAATTTCTGTACATCACCAGCTCCAGAAATATAAAATTATTGCTCGTAAAGTTTGTAGAGATCTAAAGAATGATAGAGTGGTAAATAAGGATAAGGATAGGTCAGTTTTACAGGGCAATTTGTGTTGCTTGTTAACTTGCGTTCCCTTGAAAAACATGCATTTTAGTGCAGCCAAATGCAAGGTCATAAGGATAAGAATAGGGAATAGGGGTCATTGTTTGTAGGAGGGGAGATTGTATCCTGAAAAGCAGTAACTCTGAAAAGAGCTTTGCACTCTTGAAAGATAAGCAACTGAGGATGCCTATGTAATACTCGTGAACCTTTAAACACGTTTACGTTAAAATGAAGAAGACGAGACATTTTCAATAATATAGAAAAAGTTTTGGATTAGAAATCTTATACAGAGCTTTTATGTTCCAGGTAAGTGCTCTTATAACTGAGCCAGTCATGCCACCACTTGTTCTCTCTCCTGGCTGCATGACTTTTGCATTCTTTTCTGCTCAACAGCACAACTTCCTGCACCCAGAATGGTCAAATAATGTAATTGGTGACTGAGGTTTGAATCCTCAGATAAGCAATGAATTCTCATTTCCTCGCTCTGTGCTTCAATAGCAAATTATCATAAAGAGGTGGAAGTAGCCATTCTTTTCTTTTGTAAGACAGTCAATGGAAAAAAAAGCAACCTCTCCTTCATCAAAAAAACCAATGCCCTTAGAAGAAGACTTCATGCTCTGAAATGGAGGGAAATTTCTGCCTGCAGTCTCTGAGAGATCTAATTTCAAGAGAGGGGCAAGAGATTTCCTGTGGGCTAAATCTGCAGTTGTTCCATATGCAGGTTTTCAGGAACATTGTGCACTTAATGCACTTAGCGGAGTGTTCCAAATACCATTTTTGGGGAACAAACAAATTTGGATTCTAGTATGTGATTTCTTTTACTTCAATGTCTCTTCTGTATTAAAACACTTAAAGATCATCATGTTGGGTTTTATATAAAAAAATAAGAGATGTTTTGAATCTGTTACTTGCATGGCATAGTTTCTGTTGCAAGAGAATCTGCTAAATGAAAACTTAATACACTCAGTAGTTGTTTTAGTCTAGACAAATTGAGAGTACCTGTTAAGACTTCAGCGCATAGCAATGAAAGTAGCTTCTGAAACTATGCATTGATTGCAACCTTTAAATCAAGACTGGATTTCTTTCTGAGGTATACCCTGAATTTCACCCAGGGAGTTGTGAGATTGATGCAGGAATTCTGATGAAATTTTGTTACCTGTATTATTTAGAAGATCAGGTTGGGATTGTTGTAATGTTTCTTTTACCATAAAATTGGATTCCACAAAATTGTCATATGAAAGTTTCTAGATGATGAATTCTTTTGATGTAGTCAAGATTGCCTCAACCATGAAGCATAGCATTATTTCAAGGTAGAGGAGTAGGCCCCCATCTTTCACATTGTTTTCTGTAAGCTTCTGCTTTTGTCAGGAATGTGGGTATGAATATTATGAGTGGCCACAACTGAAACATTTTTTTTGACTGAGCATTATTTTCTGTCTGTTAGACAGAAACAGATACAGACTGTAATGACTCAATGAGAATAAGGACGTTGATCATCATTAACAAGGGTTTTGGCATACTGGTAGCCTGACCATTGTTTTGCAGATCATGGGGAAAGAGTCTTTAAGGAAATTCTGAGGAAAAAAAAAATTGATGGCTGTAGCGATTTTTCATGAGAGGCAGTTCAAGTGTGGGCAAAAAGGTGTTCATAAAGGAAAAACCCTTAGGAGGTTGATGGTGGAGTCAGAATTTGCACAGAAATAGCAGTTGGTACAACTTTACTAATCTAGAGGTGACAGAAAAAAAAGTCTTTGAGGGCTTCGAAAACAGAGGAGCATCTTATGTTTGAGTTAGCCCTTTTTTTTCTGTTACTTCAAAGAAGGGGATAACATTCAAAGCAAGGAGCTATGACCTTTGCAGTAGCACTTTGAATGAGCAGGAGCAGAACAAGAAAATGAATAGAACAAGGTGGTGCTTATCTGGGTTAAAGAAACAGATGCTTCAGCAACTGAGATACAAAATTAGACACTGGAATTCTGGCTTTTTAGAGAGATTAGAAAAATAATTTTTGAATGTTGTGAATGTTACATGTAGTCTGAGCTAATGATGGGATGCTAGCTGTACTGATGAAGAAAGAAAGTAGCGGGGAGGCCATTAAAGTTGGAAAGACTCATAAGGTCTTTGCATCAGACTTGCTGAGTTAGCACTGGCAGCTTAATATCCCTAGGAGGAGGATAATCTGATATTTTTGTTGGTGCAGGACAAAGACGAATCACTCTCTGATTCATTACATTGGAGAGGGAACTTGTACAAGGTGTTTTACTTGTACGTGTTACTAGGAATAGAGGAAGAAGAGAAACAGGTAAAGGTCAGGATGCCTTAGCGTAAAGAGATGGGAGTGAAACTAAGAGAAAGGAATTGCAGAAGCTGTGGGAGGATGGGACTTGAAGAAGAAAATGGTTTTGTTTTCAAGGAGTAGTCAGAGGGTTGAGGATGAGCCTGAACTTTGAGTCAGAAGAAAGGTTTCGGTGGAGATCCACGTTCCCACAGACGAGGAGAATTAGTTTTAAAAGAAGCCCATTAAAAAATTCCTTACTGCATTCGTTTGAGCCAGGTAAACTAAACTCTTTGGAGCACTGCCATCTAGTGGCATCGTCTGCCATCAGCTGTCTGTTACGAATTTTTTAAAACGGGTTGACTTACGTGAGCCTTGAACATAACAGGTATCATTTATCTGGTACGAATGTAAATCTGTTTACAATGTTTACATTTTATTGCTGATCAATTTCACACACACAGCTAATTTCACTAATACAAATAATTGAAGATAAGCATGGTTTCTATGTCATGGATGGTAAAATCAAATAACTTTGTCAGGCAAGCTTACAATGGTAAGATTTTATAGTAGACCAGATCAAGAAAGCAAAAATTAATTAGCGTTAAATTCTTCACCGTGAAAAATATCGACAGGTTAAAAAAAAATAACAAACTTTTCATTCACATCTGCAAAAAAAACATGTAGCAGAGCAGAGTATAACTACTTGTCAATATGTACACTTTCCAAGGTAGGCTGTAACTCTCTCCTAGGATTGACTGTATTGAATTTATTTCATATATGGCAAAAGTTCCTTGCTTTTGCTGTCCTATTTAATCTTGACATACTTTGCAAGAATTGGTTGTTTGAGAGTTTAAAAATTCTCCTTTTCTAGCCATGAAGACTACAGTTGATCAGAATATATTTTTATGAACTGTATATATGGTTAGTCAAACCTATTCCTGGCAGAAATCCTACAAATATTTTAAGTTTGTAGCTTCATGTTATGTTTGTTAAGATTCCTTCAGGCAGGAATGCCTGCATCTCCTGGAAACATTCTAATTTAATTTTATTTATATTTATTTATTTTATCTGCATATGGAAACAGAATATTATTAGATCAGTACTATTATTGCATTGAGCTTTCCTCCGTGTTGCTTCTATCTTCTGTAAATGAGAAGTCTGAATGTTGTTTCACATTAACTCACATTTTATTACTTAGTTTTCAGCTCAGTGAGTTAACACTATTTATGACAAAAGTACCCTAAAAGAGCGACAACTCTTACATTAGAGCGACAACTCTTACATTAGAGCAACAACTCTTACATTGTTCACTTCCAACAGCCAAATGCTAAAGAATCTTTTGTTTGATGCCTTTCTGTATCTTGTGTAACTTCACTTGATGTTTCTTTTATGCAGGCTCCCACCTTGAGGAGTCAGAACCACTGAATTCTTAAATGTAAAGAAAAACTAGGATGGCCAAACACTTACCAAAAGCTGGGTTTTCAGTTCTTGTTTTACTTCTCTTTAAGAAATAGGTCTTTTGTCAAAGCTTCCACTTGAAGAAAGGAACATTCCAGAAAGAGTTCAGGAAGTACTCCCAGATCTATAATCTTTCTCTTCACTAGTGTTATATTTTAAGTATTCCTTTTTAACTTGTTGTTTACTTGTTGTTGTACTTCAGAGACATTTTGTTTGCTAAACCAAATGGCTGATTCTTACTTACATTGAGACCTCACCACTGCTCCCATTCACACAGTGTTTTGGTAGGTCTTAAAATGGAAATATGTTGCACTTGGCATAAATGAGAATCAAGCCCACTGCAGCAGATATCCACCTGACAGTGACATTGCAGGTAACAGAAATTAAACACTTAAGTTCCAGAAGAACACAGGGAAACTTCATTACTTATTTAGTGTTTGCAGAAAAAAACTACCCCAAACTTGATTAACACCAGTAGATGTCAGTGTTGGCATATGCCAATGTCCCAATATGTTGAGAAAAATCAAGTGTTCCATGTAATGTGCAATTTATTTTATATATATTTATATAGTTTACATATATGTGCCTGAATATATTGAGTGTTTTCTTGTGTGTAAATTGAGTGTTTTCTTGTTCTTTTGTACGTGTATGATTTTTTTTCACCATTTTTTGTATTCTGTGCTTGTAATTCTGGTACTGTAAGAACTGTGAGTGATGATAGAAGTAATTATTGTGCTATCAAACAAACACCCACAAGAATAGCTAAAAATACAGATGTATTTTCCACTCTCTGTTAAGTAAAATCTTTGCATAGATCCTCTAAAATATCTGTTTAAGTGACTAATAATAGTAGACTTGGCATAGAGGCTTCTGCTATTCCCTAAAATAGTTTAACTAGTTTGATAGAAGTAATAGATTCTTCAGATCTGAATTTAGCTTTTCAGGTGCCAGGAACAAAGGAAATAGAGGTAAAACAGTTATTATGGGATTGTATGTATATATGCCCATGTGTATATAAATATATCCAAGTTACACTGTGTTGTGTCTGTTCACTATTTTGTGAAATTGAAACAGTGATAGGAAATTAGATGTATAGTTACTTCATATTGCTACCTTCTAAAATGAAGAATTCCTTTTTCAAAATGATTGCCATATATAAGTTTATGTAAAATAATAAAGTGCAAGCAAGCAGTAATCAGAATCCAATCCCAAAGTAATCACAAAAGATACTGCTCAAACCCAGCCAAACATTGCTGCTGAACTTGGTTCTCTTGGGCATTTAAGTATGTCTAACCATAATCACAGTACTTGAATCGTGTATTTGCCATGCATGAAGTTATCCACAAAATGCATTTCATATTCACGTAGAAGCTAGTGTTATATCGCAACTTCATTTATGAGGGCTGCTCTGAAAGTAATGCCTCCTATTTTATGATGTTGGCTCACAATGTCAGAGGTGGATGTTGGTGGTATGGCAGTAGAGGTTGAACCTTCCCACCAATATTCCATTACATTTTGTTTGTTGCCTTGGGATGGATAAGGGACAATCTGACACAATGGCGTCTGACATGGAAGTGCTTGTGAAGCAAAGATGTGGAATTGAATACCTTCATGCAGAAAAATGGCACCCATTGACATTCATCGATGCTTGCTGAATGTTTATGGAGACCAAACAGCGGATGTGAGCATGGTGAGGCGACAGATGGTGTGTTTCAGCAGTGGTGATAGCAGCGTGAAAGACAAACCGTGTTCCAGATTGCCATGTACAGCTGTCACACCATGAAATGGAGACTATCTCAATCAACTCATCTGCACAGATTGTTGGATTATGACCAGGGAACTGTGTATGGAGCTGAATGTTGGCTGCAGTGCACTGGGAACAGTGGTGGCAATGTTGGAATATTGCAAAGTTTGCACCAGGTAGGTCCCACGAATGCCCACACAGGAACAGAAAGAACACCTTATGAATGTTTGTCAGGACCTGTTGAACCAATACAAGGCTGAAGGTGACAGTTTCCTGGATCGCATCATTACCAGTGATAAGATGTGATGTTACCACTGCAAGTCAGAGTTAAAACGACAAACCATGGAGTGGTAACATGTGAATTTCCCATTGAAGAAAAAAGTTCAAAATGCAGCCCACAGTGTGTAAAGTGATGTGTGCTGTCTTTTGGGATTGGAAAGGCGTGATCCTTCTGGGTTTCCTGAAATGCAGACAAACCATCAACTCTGATGCTACGTTGAGACACTGACTAAACTGAAGGCTCCAGCTTCCAGAGTCAGGCCAGAGAAGAAGACAACCTTTCTACTGCAATGTGATGACATCGGGTCCTGCCACAGTTTGAAGACTGTGGAGCATATTGCTGGACACACCTACCACGCCCACCATATGGTCTGGATTTGGTACCTCTTGGCTTCTATCTGTTTGGGCCAATGAAAGATGGACTTGCATGGGCAACGTTTTCCTAGCAATGGCGCTGTCATAGCAGCTGTGAAACAGTGGGTCACCTCTGCTGGAGAAGATTTTTATGAGTGCAGCAGTCGGCTGCAAAATCGAATTTGCTGGCGAATTTGCTGACGAAAATGCATAGCTAATGATGATGACTGTTGAAAAATACTGTTTTATAGCTGCAAATTTTCTCTGTCAAATAGAGTTCTTGTGCTGTTTGTAGCTGTTGTAATTCCCATGGAAATAAATAGGTGGCATTACTTTTGGAGCGATCTATGTAATGTGGACCTAATCATGAAAGTCGTCTTAAAATTACTTAGAGTATGACTACAAAAATTAGAAGTTTAGTACCAGGTTTCTGGCATGCATTAAGTCATTTCAATTTTTAGTTCTGCTAAGAAAAAAAATTGTTTTTCTAATTTGGTTGAAAATTTATTTGTTTTTCTATTTTTGTACTTCTGATACCTGACAAAATCCAAGTAATTTATTTATCTGTATTGTTGCAGAATTTGTTATGAAGGAGTTCCTGTTTCAGAAGTGTTCCAGAATAACCAGACTGATGGAATTTGCTCTCTTCCTTCTCATACATCAAAAGCTGTAGCTGAATGGCAAAAAGCCAAATATAGTCTTAAAAAAACACAACTGCAACTGATAGGAGAGAGAGTAAGAAATAATTTTAATGATTGTCATGTAGTTCTGCAATCCTACATGTGGAGACACAATACTTTGAAAAGTTTTTTTTAATTACCTGTTGTATGAAACACCTAGGAAATAAAAAAAATCTTCTGATTTTTCAACATTTGACAAGATGCAGTATAAAAATGTATCAAGTTTTTTAACTGACAATGTCATTCTGAAGCCTCATGTCTCAGTTCTGAATTCATTCTCTATAATAATTATGCTAGTATGCTAATTAATAACAAAACCACTAAAGTTGCAAACCAAATGATTCTTTCAGGCAGCGGAGCAGTATAGCTCACAAAACTTCGTTTTATTTGATGCATTTTCAAGTGTTTTTTTTTAATTACAAAATTGTGTTTAGAAAACACTGTATATTATCACCTAATTGTTCGAATTTAATACAGACGTTAATAAACTTGTTTTGTGTTAGCTGATAACTGAATTGTATTGTTTTTGAAGGTTTGCGTTTATCCAGAAGCTTTAGAAATGTTTTGGGCTCCTGTTCCACCGAAGTTCTTTGCTCCAATTTCTTCTATGAAGGAAATTTTATTTCCTAAATATGAGGTAAAGATTTTAAATATATACCTTTTGCAGAAATATTTCATTTTCTAATGTTAAATTGTTAACTGTAGTAGTTGTATTTTTTGCTGCTTAGTAACACTTCTGTATATTATGAATACAGTATATAAATCATTATATAGTTTGTAATAATATATTACATATTTATAATATATTTGTAATATATATAATAGATATAATTTCTGTTTCTACAATAAGAAAGTTTCTGATAGTAGTTATTATTAACCACCATTTTCTATTCTACTATCTTGCTTAATGTCTTTACATTTTTGTGGAAAGCTACTTTTACATAGGCTTTCTTCTGCTATGCTGGCTATGATGTATATTAAAATTTAATAAAATAATTATTATCCAACAACTTTCTATTATTTCTAAACATATTTTAGAAGTTGACAGTGTTTCTGGATTTTGAAATCTTTTGAATGTAAAATCTCCACTACAGTTATTTTGTTGCAAGAGATGAGCCATTCATGTAAAAGGCTGTGTCTACTGGATGCCCATGTTCATGGTACTTTGCACTTTTCCTATGGCAAAGATTGCTGAAAATCCAGCATTTTACAGCCAATTCAAACCCCTGTGCAAGATATAAAGCACACGTCTGGATTAATTGACTGCAGGAATAAACCTGATGTAATAGTATGGCTTGGAGATAGCAAATTACCTGAACCGAAAGCTGTGTTGGTGTTACTGTATCAACTTCTGTGAGACGACATAAGTTACCAAGGCTACAGATAAAAAATATTTTAGAGAATCAGTTAGCAATTATTGTTTTACTTGAGTTATTTGCCCCTTCTGCACCATGTCATTTTTGATCTCGTTGAATAATGTGTTCCACTGCCTGTCATTCAGAATGTTAGGATAAATATCTTCTGTGGTGTTGGTCTTGATCATCATAACTCTTTAGCTCAAATATGGAATAGGCTTGACTCATTTGTTACTGTGGTTTCTGTAGCTGACAAATAATAGTGTTGTGCATATTCAAATATGCAAATATATTAATATTTCAGAGCAATGTTATTGAAGATATTGTATATGAAGACTTTTTAATTGATGACGAAGAAGAATTAGAAGCTGAGCAAGATGATTTCTCTCATTATCTACTGGTGTGTATTATAGTACTTCTTAAATGTAATTAAGCTTAGCAAAACAATTCTTAGTTCAGAGTCATAAAGCAAGTTATCTTTATATAGTTGACTGCTAGAAACAATTTTGTTAGCTATATATGGAAATGAAATACAGAATTGAAACTTGGTTCATTTTTTAACAGATAGAAAATGCTAAATCTCATGTTTTAAAACCTAAAACTGTTCTTGGAAGAAGTAATTGCATGTTTTAGAGATACTTATTTTGTATAATTATGGCACTAGGTAATCCTTTAGAGTAGGAGCTATAATGTAAATAAGAGATTTAGGGGAGCATGACATAGCAGGGAGGCTTACTGCATGTTCTGCTATATGCAAACATCTAAAAAACTGCAGGAGTCAAGGAGAATAGGGAATATTTGGAAATATTTCCAAGTATGTGACATTTTTATGTAGAATTTCCCCAAATGTAATATTGAAGGATAGTCAAGGAATTCTGTGCAGGAGACTTGCAAGTGGGAAATTGAGGTATGGCTGTGAGTTGTAGTTTAAGTCTTTCCACTTACAGAATCCTGACCATCTCAAATAGCTTTGGTCTAGTTCACAGAAGCAATGCAGGAATGAGAGCCATAGACTTCACAGAGAACCTGAAGTGCCAAATGATGCTATTCACTTGAAAGAGCTAACCGTATGTAAACATATTTAAGTGAATGGGTCTGAGAGGTAGAAGTGGGTAAGAGCTTACCCAGATTGCACAAGAAAATCTTTCCTTAGCAGAGAATCTGAGGTACAACTCAATATTCCTGTATCTAAAACTCAGCTGGAATCTTGGAGCTGACTGATATTGCTTGGTACAATTGAAGCTGAGGAAAACTGATGCATGAGTGGATGTATCTGCAGCCAGAAATGGGCAACCTGAGGCTAGGATATTGTTACTGCAGCTTAGTTCCCAAATATAACTTAGTGATTGGAGGAACTGTTTTGCATTATAATTTAGGACTCCATCTGTAAGTTGGGACTGTTAGAGCAGTTGAGATCTTCTGGATTATATGTTTCCTATTTGAAAGGAGAGCATACTGTGCAAACTATGTTTGCCTCTTTCTTTGAAAGCTTTTAAATGGTGGTAATAGTTATCTGAGGATCTGTCATTCAAGAGCATGTAACTTACAGATGACACGTAGGTAGAACAAAAAGATAAATTTCATTATGATAAATGAACATTTGCTACTTTGAACATTTCTTATAGGAGTTGGCTAGAAGGTGGAGTGTCTTCTAGTATTTAGTACATCGAAGGGGAAGTGTTCTGTGATAACCTTTGCATGTCTTCAGCATCCTTTGGCATCAGCAACTTAAAATAGTTATTTTATCTTTGACTAAACCGTGTTATGTTGGTACCATTTTGTAGTATCACTTCTTTTTTTTCCATATTATTGCTATAGTACAAGTAGATCTATTAACACTGATTAAAACCAGGTAAAGCAGGTATGGATTATCAGGAAGAAGAAATATTTTCAATGGAAATGATTGTTGTTTTACAATGGACATTTTATTACTTGATTGCAGAGTGAATGTTACACTTCTAGGGACTATCTGGCTTAAAGCATTTTCATTGAAAAGATATCTCTATACACACAATAAATCTCTATGGGTGTTTAATAGTATGGGATATTCACAGTGTGTTTTAAGTATGGAGCATCTACATAGAATGTAGATATGTTCATTGAATATGTCCACCGACTGCTTATTCTGTAACGTTAGTTGATAAGAATATTTTGAATGTATCTGGAATTTTTGGACACCTGGCAGTGGAAATTGGCATAAGGTATCCAGAAATCCAAACAATTGCAGTTCTTAACCTAGTCTGGCAAAGATGTGTGGGTTTTTTTGTGTGTTTGGAAATTAAGATTTCTTTGGGTCTTAGCTCTTTTTTTCAGTACTCCTAGCTTTTAAAAATGATGCTTTTCTGAAAGCTCCATTCATATTAGACTCAGATTAATTTAGATTTACTTTGTTTTCATTTAATCTATAGACAGAAACTCTGCTGAGAAGATGCCAGTCCTTGCCAGATTTTTCTGACAATGAGCGCTCAAAGGTATTATTTTATATTTACTTTATTTGTTCCCAAACTGATTTTGTAGAAGAAATTCTTACACTGAACTAAACTGAACTTAATGTTTTCTTATTATATGCAAAAATGAGACTCTCAAAGATCTTTTTCAAGTGGATTTGATGCATTACATCTTTCAGTTCCATGTTAGGAGAGCATAACTTTGCAATGAGAACGTCCAATTAACTTTGGAGGTATTTGGAGAGAGATCTCATAAATGTGAGGAGTCTGTACTCCTCTAACCTGAAATAACTGGGCCAACGTACCTGAGTGAAGATTTGCAGTATGTGCTCTTTGGATTTAAGACATATCATGGCATCAACTTTAAGTTTCAAATCTATAAATTGTTATGTACTTTCATGTCTATTGAAGTAATGCTATGCGTTTCATGAAATAGATAAAGCCACAGTAAATCACGCAAATTTTACAGTTGTACACAGATGGCCTGTATAGTGTTATATAGATAGTATTTAATTGAGAAATTTGATTTTAAGTAAGAATTCCATAGAATCATACAATCACTAGATTGGAAAGGACCTACAAGATCATCTAGTCCAACCGTCCTACCACCAATATTTTCCTCTAAACTACTAAACCATATCCTTCAGCACCTCATCCAGACGTTTCTTGAACACCACCAGGGACGGTGACTCCACCACCTCCCAAGGCAGGCCGTTCCAGTGCCTGACCACTCTTTCAGAGAAGAACTTTTTCCTTATATCTAATCTGAATCACCCCTGGCACAACTTGTGGCCATTTAAGTAGTCTATATTTAAAACTCCTGTATAGTCCATAAAAACTTGCTTAAAATGTTATGGCCATATTATTTTAAAGATGGACATGAAGCATAGTAGCAGTTGAAGCTGTATGCAATAATAAATTAAATTATTTAAACATCGTATCTGCAACTTGAACTAAGCACTATGCTTGATTTTAAAATATCAGTTTCATGTATAAATGGAAGCAGTCCTGTTGAATGCTTCATTTGTTTTTTCAGATTAAAAAATGTTTTTATCTGTAAATTTCAGGCAGTGAATGTGAATGTGAAATCGCATTTTAATGTCTTTGACAAAGATGTGTTGTGCCTCGTATTATCGTGTAAGACAAATGAACTGGAATTAACAAGAAGAGTAGGAAGCAGTACTTTTTTTTTTTTTTTATCATGAATGTTACATAATTACAATTAAACACTAAAGCATAACAATTATTCTTTCCTTTTTGATTTTGTCAGGTGATTCAGGGACCAGGGCACAAAATATAAGAGTACATAATTCAATTCAGAGCTTAACTGTGTTTCCAAATTTTATACACAGCCCTTCTGTCTTTTTTTCTGAGGCTACGAATATATCTCAGTTCATCTTTTTTTGTCACAACCTGTGGCATACATTTTTTGTTTTAAAATTTCCATTCCTACAAGGAATGGGAGTATCTACTTCAAATTTCTCATGATAACATTCTAGAGAAGATTAATTTTAGCCCCTTATGAGCTTCAAACAGCTTTCACTTAATGTTTTAGTTCTCTTTGTTTTGATGCATATCTGAAGGTATGCAGGTATCTTTTTTCCCATTCAGTACTGTATGTTTTTTTAACAGTGTAGTCTCCCTGTAACTTTTTTTCTTTATAATTTTATGCAAAATAAAGTTCAGTTCATTCAAACTAAGCAAATGTGATACAAAAAGTAAAATTTCCTTTTTTTTTTTTTTTTTTTTCCTAACAGCTAAGTTGGATTAAAAGATCAGTCTCAGCTCTGCAGGTGACTGCTTTCAAACATGAAACTGTGTTAAAGCTTTCATCTGATTTCAAAACCAGCATGGAAGAGTTGAAGGTTATGAAGCAACGGATAGCTGAGCCAAAGGTTGAGACAGGGACTGGGAAAAGCTCCCCTACCAAGCATCAAATCTGTGATGATCCTCAGTCAATGCAGACAGGCACACCAGTGGAAAGAAAGCCTACTGGAGAAGAAAGTAGTGAGAATATTGTACTTGCAGAGAGAGCTCGAAAGGCTGGAATAAAATACTCTGTTTCCTTCTCAAAGAGAAAGAAGTCAAAGGCTTCAACGAAAACAATAAATTCTAGAACATTAGAAGCTGTGATCAAGAAATTAAGTCAACCTCCAAGAATTCTTGAAAGGTTTTCTTTATTTAATGTATTGCCATTTTAAAGAATGTTTTTTAATTTGTAGCCTTATCTGATCACAGGTTTTATCTTTTAACATATTAAGTATTGCTCTAAAATATTTTTCTAGTGAATGCTCATTATTTATATGCTTATGATATAGAATACCTTAGAAAATATCCAAGTTGTAGTTTTGATTTTGGCAGAATGATGCTTCTTAAATTCGTATACTTAAAGAGCGAGCTGCAAAAGTACTCCCGAAGGTTGTCTCTCTTTGTGCACCGTCATAGGTTACATTGTGGACACATAACATGTATTGATGCTTGCACCTGGTCCTTCAGGCTAGTCTTACATTCAGGCTCTTTTTTTCTACCTCTTATTTTTATTTTTATTTTCCACCCTTCTGTAGGTTTATTGTTAAGAAAATCAGGATGCTTAAACTGTGCTGTGATATACTGGTCTAATAAGCTGCGACTAAGGGAGATGGTGACGATTTCGAAAGTCTTGTTTTGGACAGTGCTGTATGTGATATGGCTGCTGTTCAAGGATTTCGTATCAGTTTTGTTAATCCAAGGGGGTTTCATCTTTATGTCATTTTACTTAATGCATGAAGTGTTCGTGCATGAGATTGCTTTATTTTTCCTTCAGCTTCCCTTTATTTTTTTCCCAGGGGGATTCTCACGTATAAAATATTATAAATATTATATAAGAATTACAAATATTTGTATGTATAAAATATTATCCTGGTATTCTCTTCCAGTATTCCCCTCTGTGTTAGCAAGGCTATTATTCTTTGTTGAAAAAGATTAAATGTTTCTGTTAAAGACTTCTGTTTCTTTCACTTTGAGGTCTCAAAGTGAATGTTGATATTGATCATTTGTGAAGGCTCTCAATTTGGAAGTTTTCACAGATTATAACTTTAGAAATGTCCTTGCAAACTCATGGTTTTTTTTTTTTTTTTTTTTCCTTTTAAACCATTGATTGTCGATTATTCTTTACTTTCACTCTCATGGTCTATTGTTAATATCACTAGGATCTATCATTAATATATTCATCATCAATGTATTTAGCCAGGCTGTATGTAGGCAAACTGAAATATTGTCTTTTCTTAGATTTAGCATTGTCCTTGCAACCTGAATTTAGAATCTCTTGGAAGAAATAAGCATGAAATTACAAATAGATGCTGAACCATTTGGGATCATGAATCATTCAGAATTCTTCAGGATTCTGCTTACCTATGTCTTCAACAATTATTTTTATAAGTGACTGATAAAAAGAAAACAAAACAGGATAGTTGACAATAAGTTTTTGAATAATTGTTGAGTGGCAGATTATAATTTAATGTTGTTAATATATCTGGGAACATTTTGTTCATTTCAATATATTTTTCCTTAGGTCTATGTCTCTGGGAAGACTTCCTATTCACGACAAATTTATTATCAAAGTGTCTCCAACAATCAAACAATATCGGAGCCCAAGCATCCCTTGTTTGTTAGATTTTGAAAAGTTCACAAAAGTGAAGGGTGGAATTCCAAAAGGAACTTCTGCTCATGCATGGGTCAGTGGAATATGGAAATGCTGGTTTGATGAAACTTTCCCTGCTAGTAGGAAAGATGAAGAGGAGGATGCTGGATTGCTGAAAGAAACTAAGACAGTGGACTCTCAAGAAACAAATCTACACATAGAACTAGTTGACTCAATACAGCCAATTTTGCTTGAAGGTGCAACAGTTAGTACTGAAGATTTAGAAGAAGAAGTAAGAAGACTGACTGGTTTAATAGAAAAGGATGAGCATCCTTCAGCTTTTCACTATTGCAGACGTGGAGCAATACTAAGAAAGTTAGGCAAGTTAAAGTCAGCTATGGATGACTTGGATAAAGTAAGTTTAATGCCAAGTTTTCCTTCTATCAGATACTTATGTTTTTTTTAACTGAGCATGTGAATTCTCCCATAGGTGGTGGTTAAAAGCGGGAGGATTGATAGCTAGTTGAATGCTGCCATCCATTACCTTTCTGTGACAGAAAGATCCAAGCTTAGTCCTTCAAGGATGGAGATGCAGACTCTCATTAAGATGTAGACTACTGGTCTCCAAGCACTCTAATGATTCTTTAGAGACCCTTGCTCAGGACACAACACTTGTAAGACCTGAAATGACTTGATATATGGTGGAGAGAGGGTAGACAAAAAGGAGAGAAGCTATTTACTTCAAGTTATGATACCAGCAAAGCTGACAACTATATTTTTAATTTATGCAAAAGCATAGTGAGCAAATAAAAGGAACAGTAATACATTTCCTGTTTATGATTAAGCTATCAGTTCACACCAGTGTTTTATGCAATAGTACTAGTGTCTTTCTATGCATGTTTATTTGTTCACCTTTTTAAAGTTCCCTTTACAGTGCTACAAAACCTGCCATTAGTTCAGCCCAAGACCCTGCACAAATAGCCAGAAGCAAACAGAATAAAAAACTGACAAAAAAAAAAATAATTTTTACCTTGAACTTTAGAAACAGACAATCAAGTGTCTGAAAGGCTGAAAATTCCACACCGACAAAGTGGCCTGTTGACTGGTGGGCCAGTATCAAGTGTTTGCAAATCTATTGCATATTTTAGTGGAAACATTGACTGTTCTTTTTATGATACGGAAACACAATTCCTATGTAGTTTATGGATCCAAGAAAAGGCTTTCAGAGCCACATTTGAGAATTACTGTTGTAGTAGACAAGTCTCAGATATGTATCAGTCCCTATACTATTTCCGTATGGCTGTTAGTGTGTATTATACTTTTGCATACAGAATATATGTGAAATGTATCTATTTTTTGGATAATATCTATCAAATGTTGTCAAGGAAATGTTAAATACTTTCATACGAATCATAACAGTATAGTTTGAAAAGCTGATAATTTTTTTCACGGAGACGTTTCTTTCTTTCAAATATATAAGCAATGAACAAGATTGTTTCTAAGCATTTATTTTCTAAGATTCTTTTAGAACTAATTCTGACTTAGTATATACCTTAATATAGGTAACTATATTAAAAAAGTAAATGTGATATCACAACTGATCTATATTTTTTACTGAATGATGGTAGATTGGACTCTGATTCTGCATATTTGTAAGCACTACTTTTAAATGAGTACTTCAATCAAACTTCAGATTTCTGGGTTAAATAGAAGTTTGTCAGTCAAAGACTTAAAAATCATTTTGGTACAAAAAGTATATCATTTCCTGTGTGCTATTGTTAGTACATTAGAAAAGTTTATTCTGCAAAATAAAATATTATTACTTGTTTGTAGGCTATAAGCTTAGAACCACTACTGCTTGATGCTTACTGGCATAGACATTTGATTTACCTCTTTCAAAACAACCTTTCTGCTGCTTTGAATGACCTGAGCTTCATAACTAAATGGAACAAAAATAAAGGAGGTAAGTATCCTTTGAAGTTCACAACTTCTAAAGAAGAGTTGTCAGAAGTTTTTTAGGTGCCTGCTATCTGTATGAACTGGGAACTGGTGGCTGCAGGAAAAGATCTTGGAGTGCTCATGGACAAGCTGAACGTGAGTCATCAGTGTGGTCTAGCAGCAGAGGAGGCTAGCTATACTCTGGGGGTGCTGGCAAAAGCGTGGCCTTGCCGGTCACGGAAAGTGATTCCCCTCTACCTGGTTGTAATGTTACACCTCCAATACTGTGTCCAGTATGAGAGAGAGAGAGAGAGAGAAGCTAGAGAGAGTCCATCGGAAAGTCGATAAGATGGTCAGGTGCCTGTAACATATGTTACGTAAGGAGAGGCTGAGGGAGCTGAATTAGCCTCGAGAGGGTAAGGCTAAGAGGGAAACCTGTCCTCAGCTACATAATGGGTAGTAATAGAAAAGACAGAGTCAGACTTTTCTGAGAGATGCTCTGCCAAACAGGGGACAATAGGCACAAGTTGCAACAAGGGAAATTTCTGTTGGGCCTGACAACATTGACTATAGGACTGGTTAAGCACTGTAGCAGATACTTCTTGGAGATTTTAAATCTGGACAAGATCCTGAGCAGCTTGACTTCTCTTTCAAGATTGGTGCTGATTTGAGCAGGAAGTTTGACTAGGGATGTTGAAAGCTCTTTTCTGATCTAGCCTTTTTTTTTTTTTAATGATTCTTTAAATATCTCAGATGACTTTATTTTGCCAAAAAATTTTTTGTGCAGAACATCCAAAGGATAGCTAAGCAATATACTGAATTTTAAAGTTATTGTATTATTGTTTTGAGCACAATACATTCATTACATGATCTCAATCTGTAGTTGAAACTGCACTATACACAGATATTTGTAGATTGATCAAGTATGTGTGAAAAGTCATGTTGAGAAGTATTTGTCATGAAGAGAAAACTTAAGTTGGAGAATGATAACACAGGATAAGTAATCATACATTTTTGATGGATAAATGTGAGCTGTAAATTAGAGGGTATTTCTAGCCATTTTAAGAGTGAAGCTCTGGGGTGGCTTTCTAAATTGAGTAGTGGAGCTGAGGAGGTTAACAGCTCAATAATGTGAAAGGGATTTTATAACAGTATTTGTGGACACAGATTTAAATTCTTACTGGTCTTTGGGTGTCAGATCCATTACTTTATTGGAGAAGAGGGAAAGGTGACTTGCTGTTTTTTGTATGACATCTGTTATGTGTTAATCAGGGCTTTAGCTTAGTTATCTGTAAGGACCAGGGAGTGGTCCGCACCCCCCCC
>WBMW01001654.1:1059592-1076652 GCA_013396635.1 Penelope pileata
CCCCCCCCCCTTATTCAAATGCTTTGCTTATGCTCTGGTTTTAACTGATCAGAGGTCAGGCTTGTTTGATCAGGGGTCAAGAGAAACTGTTTTACTCCTTCATGAGATTGTCATTGTCAGCTGGAGAATTCTGTTTTGTCGTATTCTGTATCGTGATTTAGATCTGCTACAGAACATGAAAATGGGAACATTGCACTTGTGAGGGTCTTTTGGAAGTTTTGTATTCTTTGGTAGTGTGGAGTCTTAAAAGTTTACTGGTGCCTTTGACTTCTGCTTTTCTTTCTCTGTGCTCTATTACAATTTGGCTTTGGGTTTTATACTGTGATCTTCACTAGAAGTTTGTTAGAAGATGTTGAGAAGTGTTCAGCCATTGCTGGTGTGAGTGTGTGTGTGGTGTGTGGTCCCCAGCCAGCAGCTCAGGACTCATTCAGCTGCTTCCTTGCTCTTTTACCTTGTCTCCTACAGGAGAGGGAAGATCAAAGTGAGAAAACTTGTGGGTCAAAATACAGTTTAACAAATAAATAGGAAAAATACAAAGAAAGGGAAGACAATCACTCACCACTTCACACAAGCAGTGTTACCAACACAATTTTAGCCCCAAATACAAAACACAGCACCATACGTGCAATTATGAAGAAAGTTCTCCTCTATCCCAACAAGACTTAGTACTGTGTGATAACTATATGTGGGTCCATTTAAACTAAATCTCTTCTTTTTATTTGTTTGTGGTCAACAGGTCTAACTCAAGTGGCTTGATGGGCCGTTTCTACTGAGCTCTTCAGAGAGCAAAGAGTGTTTAGTACATGTGAATCCTACAAGGGCTATCAGTTTACGGCTGAATGGGCTCGAGGATAGAGCGCACAGCTATATGGGCTCTAAACTTCTGTTGCTCAGATTAAATCAACTTCTAGACCTTTTGGAGAATCTACTGTTTAATTATGACTGCTTGTTTTACATTCTCTGTAAGAAGATGACACTGTTTTCGGCTACTAAATAGTGCCTTTTATATTTTGGGGGTATTGTTTCAGATGCATACCTGTCAAAGGCTGAAATTTGCAGGAAACGGGGTTATAATACATTGGCAATCATCAGTTATAGTTCTGCAGCACAATGCAACCCTACGGATGATGACATTTATTTCAGAAGAGCTGAGCTGTATTGTGAAGAAGATGAATTATTATTGGCCATGGCTGATTATGCCAAAGTAAGTTAACTTTTTTGTACTGTTAAATAATGTAGTAACTTAAAAGTAAATTCTATATGGATATATCTGCAAAGTAGCTTGGAGCACAGATATCCTTTCTAATAAATGATATTTAAAAAAAAAAAAGTGCTGTAGAAGTAAGTATTTTTGTTACTCCTGCCTGGTAATTCAACACATTATTGAATGTCTACAAATTATCAGGCACTAATAAGCTTGCATCACTGCTTTTATATCTCGCTGTACAGTTAATGGAAATGACAATAGATATTAAAGGATAAGAGAATTAAAAAAAATATGAGAATGAAAGAATATGTCCATTTTATGACATCATTTTTATTACACTATGTAATTCTTCATTTTTTTTTCATTGTAGTGTTTTCGGTGTAACCCAAAAAGAACAGATGCACTTATGAAACATGGAATATATTTTTTTGACAACTCAGTTTGGGCTACAGCTATTCGAGATTTTACAGCTGTGATCAGAGAAGACCCTAAGAATGCGCAGGCAAGGTATCACATATAGTTTGACACAAGTATTTGAATTTTAAGTGGATTATTAAAATATTAATATTCAAAAGACTAAGTATGCATTAAACAATAATAAAGCAATTGCATTTTCAAAGAGGTATATAATAGAAATAAAATAAGACTTCTAGACCATGGTATTCACTGAGAAATCTGTGTATTGCTTTAATGACTTTGGATTAGTCCCTAGACCTTAATTTAACTGAGCACAGAACCAAGTGCTCAGATTCCACTGGCGTACTGAAATATAGTCAGTTGGATTGTGCACATGCATGTGTGCTTTGCTGTAAAGAGCTGGATTTAAATATGTGCTCAAAGAGAAGAATGACCTTCAGGATTACATAGTTCTATGCTTAATTGCCATTGGTTATCTTGACATCTCTAGTTTTAGCGTTATATTGAATTAGTGCTTTCTGTGGAAAAAATGAATGTATGGATGAAAACTGACATATGGATGTAAACTGACATCTGGACACTTCTATAAAGCCTAGAGAGCTATGAAACCAGCAAGCATGTATATTTCTGGATTAAATGAGTTGCTCTCATCTCCTTTTATTATATTGACTAGGTCTTCATCAACAACAATGTATGTTAGATGTGTGACTTTCCATTGTAGCCATCAATAGACACCTAAGTTTAGATGTCTTGTTCTATGCAAACTGAATACGAAGGGTTGTGCATCATTTACCTGTCAATCCATCTCCTTCATCACAGCAGGCCACAGAATCATGCAAAGCTCTAATGATATCAGGTTTCTATACTACTAAATTAATTTACCAATGCTTCATAAAACTCTGAATTTGAAATAAAATCTTCAAGCAGCATGAAATTGCAGTTGGCTTCCTGAAATCCACTTATTCATCTGAGTCTTAAATCATAGAATCATAAAGGTTGGGAAAGACCTCGAAGATCATCTAGTCCAACTGTCCACCTACCACTGATATTGCCCTCTAAACCATGTCCCTTAGTACCACGTCTCCACATTTCTTGAACTCCTCCAGGGATGGTGACTCCCCCACCTCCCTGGGTGGCCTGTTCCAGTGCTTGACCACTCTCTCGGAGAAGAATTTTTTCATAACATCCAACCTGAACCTCCCCTGGTGCAACTTAATGCCATTCCCTCTTGTCCCATTGCTAGCTACGTGGGAGAAGAGACTGACCCCCAACCTCACCACAGCCTTCTTTCAGGGAGTTGTAGGGAGTGATAAGGTCTCCCCTGAGCCTCCTCTTCTCCAGGAAGGAGAGGAACTGACTTGTTTTACTTAAAAATGAACAGTATACATTTTGCATGATAATTGTACATACAAGTGTGATGTGGCATAAGACTCGCTTGATATGTGAAAGGTAGCGGTAGTAATACAAAAATACTGATGTTTAATGTAATATATTTTGCACTGATATTTTTTCAACCACGTTGCTGTCAATTAACAATTTTTCACATATGCCTGTGATTTACTTTAAGTATATTGATGCAGTCTTGAATTTAATTTAGGAGTAGAGTAAAATTATAGTAGATGATTCTATAAACTTGACTGTTCTAAAGAAATATTGTAGAATAGAATGGATGTTTTCAGAAAGCTTTAATAGCAATAAGATCATTTTTATTTATTTTCATTTACATAAGATATGAGAGAACCTGGTGTTGCCCATACACAAACTGCTGCACCAGTAGACTGTGGAACTTAGAGACTCTCCCATTCAACTGATCTCTAAGCTGATAGTTCTGTGTTATCCTGAGCTTGATTTATGGAAGTGCAGTGATCTGCCCATGCGGTATAGTTTGTAGAACCTTGTTCCTTCAGACTTGCTTTAATAAATTGAGAAATAAAACTGAATGTTTATTCTATTCTTCAGCATTTTTTTCCCTCAATAATTGCTTCAAGCTTGCGTGTTATAAACAAAGGAACAATGCTTTGTATTGAGTTGACTCAAACTGTTTCTTCTTTTTTAGGCTGTATCGAGGAAGAGCATACGCTAAACAGCAGAAGTACAGAAATGCAATACAAGACTTATCAGCAGCAATTCGTCTAGACCCCTCTTGTTGGTTAGCATTCTACTATAGAGGTTGCATACTACAAGAGATTGATCCAAAAAGAGCTCTGCAGGACTTCAGTGTTTCTGGTACTGTTTCTTTTATAGGTGCTTGTGTTTGTTGTTGAAAAGAGAAATGATCATTCGCCATTAATTACTATGCCATAATGTAGCAAAATTATTTCCTGTTCAAATATTGAAGTGTATAGTTGTTGTTCAGTGTTTGCTAGTAATTTGTTCCCTTTCATTTTTATTAAATTTACTACGTCAACACTTGCTGCTGTTGCTACTCTTTAGCTATTTTCCCTGTGCTTCCTAAAGCTTTTCAGATTCACTTTTACCGGTTAGAATGGAGGTAACTGGGAATTGTGCACATCTTGAAGATATTTGATGCCACATTATACCATTTGTATTATGATCTAATATGTTATATTGCTGTTTGTCTCTGATATTTTATCAAACTCTAGGAAAGGTAGAGTAAAATGTTAAATGGAGGTAAGTTGCATGGAGTAGCAGAAAGACACAGGAATATCTAACTGTTGATTTTTGTTCTCTCTCTCTCTCTCTCTCTCTCTCTCTCTCACAGTACTCATTAACGACACTCAGGAAAATTTCCGTTCTTTTCTTCGTCGTGCGATCATGTACTCAAAGCAATGTCAATGGTCAGTTGCAATCCGTGACTTTGAAAGTGTCATAGCTTTGAACAGGTAACTGGGCTTAAGAATTTTAATATATTTTGTTTATGTTCTGATTACCTGGAGGCATAAAAGTACTAGTAAAGGAAAGTGGAGTCAACTACTTGTTCAGCACATAGGTTGGAATTAGAGCACACAAAACCATGTTTTATTCTTACAGTATCTTTCACCTCATTTACCCTAGTATGAATATAATAAAAATAATTATTAATTTATTTCAGATTTAAATTTTATTTCACCTTATATGGCAGTTGGCCAAACAAATTTTTAAGATTTGGCAGATGAAAAATGAAATTGAATTCCTAGTTATAGGTGACCATTCATGCCATGATTATTTCATTAGCCTTCTGAAGGTGAATCTGTCTACAATGCCGGTGAAAAAACTTTTTTTCCCCTACAAAGAAAATGCCACAGTATTTTCTTTAGCAAAAGTCAGTAAATGATGTACATGAGATAAAATTAAAACAAATATAAAAACCTCCCAATAATATGAAATAAGACAAAACTGCTTGTTATCCTTTACGGTTAGTGACTGAATCAGAAACTGTTCTTGTGAATTGGATTTTTTCCTACCACTTAAAAATACTTCCTAAACAGATTGTCTGTAGCAGCCCAACCATGCAAACAGTCTTGAAAAATGCAAAAAGCCTATTATTCCAATTATCTGAATGAGTTACACATTCTTTTAAGATACTGAGTTCTCTTTCAGCCTCAACAATTTGGTCTTGAGTGAAGGCTTCCCTTCCAATTTGTGGCAGGTGTAAAACCCTCTCTTGGTTCTGCTATAGCAAGGCTAGGACTTGCCTTGTAAAAGTCTGCAAGACTATGCAAGATATTGCAGATTCTGGAAACTCTGATCTCTTTTGCTGTTAGCCAAATGACAGAAAGTAAGGGAGCAGGCTAGATGGAAAATGCATATATTTTGTTGAAGTCTTTTAAAACCAAAATGTGTTTTTAGTGTTGGAGAATTCAATATTTCTTGGTATATTCAGTCTATATAAATTACTAGCTAGGTCTATTCCTTGTCTATGCCATGCCAAAGAAACAGTTGTAAATTACTATTCTTTTGCTCATTGTGATCACAAAATGTGTCATAAATGTTGTAAAAGTAGGTTAAGCCTGTATAAGTAGTGGGGTTTATATAATATTTCATGCAATAACAAAAGGAAAAAAAATCTATTTTTAGCTGTCTTGTCTTTGCTTACCTGAGTATTGGTTTGATACTGCTGTTGCACCTGGATCATTACTATGAAGCTATTCAACAGTTTACTAATGCTATTAAAATTGATCCTCTCAATGTTCAGCCTTATTTATGTAGAGCACAAGCATATCATAAGGTAATACTCTCCTTTATTTTTTTTGTCACTTAATAAAGCTTTATATTTAGAATTGTTGCAATCATTTTAATATTTATGCCTTGATATTACATTATGTTAGAACCTGTTAATAGCTACATACTTCAAGTAGTCCTCATCGTCATGATAGAATTACATTTCAATTATTGTAAAATATTATTGCCATATGATGCAATGACAAAATATATCATGTTTAAGTTGATTGTTTCTACATCAGTGTGCACATAGTCTGGGCTTTATTAAAATATACTTTAAGTAAAAAAACACCACCACCACCACCAAAAAAAACCAACAGAATTCTAAATAGAATGTCCTTGAGAATTTTTGCTTTTCAGAAAAATGAATTTTTTTCACTACAAATGGCATGGAGCTGTTTTGAAATACTTTAACTTTCCATGAAATAAAGTATTCTGTCTACATAGCGTCTGAGAGTAGCTTCTCCTAGCAGTTGCTTTTTGAGATCCTCTCAAGAGTAAAAGGAATGTGGTCTTCAGTGTGACTTAATTTCTGTAGGCTGTCATTAGCAAAATGGAAATAACTGTTTCTCTTGGTGCTTAATTTGTTTACAAAATGTTTCGAGATGTTACTTACACTGTTCATTTTCTTCCACTAAAGTAAATGACTTTTAACTCAGAGTCCATCGAAGTGGATTGATTATATCCTTTTTTTTTTAATGACACTACCTCTAAGAGGTTGTGTTTGATAGTTCACATTGGAGGTCACCGACTAATGCTTACGTTGCTTCTGTAGTTTGTTTTAAGTAGAGTTCCGATATCTGAAATACGTAGAGTTGCTGAACTAAGATTAATGCATGAGTTCCATCACTGCTCTTCAGTGATCTCATTTCTCCTCTTTGTCTAAAGAGCAGTGAGTGGGACCACAGACAGACATTTGAAAAATAAATGCAAATTCATTACAGCAATGAAGATTAGTCAGGACATATGTGCCTGTCAATCTCATGACCTAATCTCCTTCCCAGTGGTCTAGAATCTGATTTGGATTTCGAAAAAGTAAAGAAATTGTCTGCTGTTTGAATCTGCCCTTTGGGAGAGTATGGAAATCTGTAGGTTGCATGTTTCAGACCTTTCAAGAAAAAAGTGTTGAGCTCCTATGCAGAGAACGTATGTGCCTGATGAGTTGTTATTATGTGGATAGTACATAATAGTACGTGATCTAGTCGGCAACCCTTCCTGTGGCAGGGATGTTGGAACTTGATCCTTGAGGTGCCTTCTAACCCAAGCCATTCTGTAATCCTATGATTCTATATTATATCCTGTAGGACCACGTTAATTAATAATTGTTTCCAAATTGTGTTCATAATAACAGTTAAGTAGTTTTTTTTTTTAATTACAGATTCATAATTTACCAAACGCTGTGAAAGATATAAGTCGAGTCATTCATCTTTATCCAAATAAGTCAGAGCTACGAATATTAAGGTAGGAAAGTGATTAGCGAAGGTCTTCGCACGTACATTACTCTTAAAATATTTCCCATGTGAAATGTTAGCAGACACTGTATCCTTTGAATTCTGCTCTCAATAGGCTTAAAAAATGTATTTTCATAGCATTTTCAAACCATAGGAACTTTACATCTGTATAATGTCATCCTACTACTGTAATTTCTGATTTGGAGAGAGGGTCCTTTTTTCATATGTAGAATTTTGCTCTTCAGTGTGCACATAGTTTCTGGGGAAAAAGAAATAAATAGGTGCAGTGACAATATAGGAAGTCTGAAAGTAAGTAAATAAATATTTAAATGTTTTTCCCAAATGAATGGGTTTTTCACTGATTTTTCTGCAGAATCCATGTAATGCAAAGAATGTGAATTGTCAAGTCCAGGCCAGTGTAATTTTAAACTATTGTTCTTCTCCGTCTTTGGCCCAGTGAGAAGTAGTGACCTTTATCAAGACTAGAAGATAAAATTACTAAGTAAAGCTGTAAAAAACAGAACAACTAGTGATGAAATATTGGGATATTATTCCTTATGTGTATTGGGAGAATTGGCTACTGTGTTGTAGACAATAAGGCTATGTTTTCTGGGTTTGAAGACTGGATCTGCTCAGCTTGTCTCTGAGTGTTGTTTGCCAGTCAGGACCTCTTATACTGATAGTGAGATCTGAGAGGCAAAAAAATTCTTTGAAAGCAGAATGCATCTATCAGCTATCACTGTTATTAAGGTTATCGTCACAGGTCTTAAAGTAAAAAGGATCGCATCTGTGGAATTGAAAGGAAATGTGTTTATGTACTTCCTACAACCTGAATAGAAGTAAATGTGTCATTTTTTTGATGCTTTTATGTTAGAGAAAAATTTCAAAATAGGACGTATGCTTCTGATGGAAATAAAAACACTTTGGATGTTTTTATTGGAAGGCATTATTTTTCCTTTTTTCTCTTTTTATACTAATGAAAACAAATTGCAGCAGCGTTTGTGTTTTGATAGAAATACCTGAGAAGTTTTACTAATTGTTTCCAATGAATATTTCTTTACAGGGGACAGTATTTAATGGAGTGGAAGAAATATGAGCTGGCAAGCTTATGTATTCGCCAACTTGCAGAAATGGATGAAGGTAATGTCAATTTGCCTACATTGTTGTGAATCATGGCAAGAGTGGAAGCAAGGAATTGTGGTTTTGCTTTTTTCTTAAAAAAAAAAAAAAAGTTCAAGCACACTAATAGATTGGTTTCCTTGAATCAGCTAAAATATAGGTTAAAATTTAAAAATGAGAATGATGTATGTTATTGCCTGATTTAAATTTATTTCTTTCAAGTTCTTGGTTTTTGTAGTTTTTCTTTTTTTTTTCCTAATCCTTTCAGTATTGGTAACTTCTACTTTAAAGGAATATTAAGTAAGGATTCTGTGCTGTACCTGTGTATGGTCTTTCCTAACAAAATATCAGATAGCTCTAGGACTGAACCTTCACAATGCATTTGAACAGTAAAAATGTTGCATTATAGTAGTTCCTTGTTATGGGATGGGCGTAAAATAGCAGGATTCAGTACATCCTGAAGTTCTTCATGAATCCATATGAATAGCTGAGATTAATGATCTGTTTCTGGTAGTGAACAAGAGTGGGTACACAAGGCTTAACTACATAAAAACAAAGCAAGCATTTGGTGGTACTTCTACATAGCATAGCCTTTTTAGATGTGAGGAGGTGAAAGTAAATGTTTGTGGATGTTTAGCCATTGAACTATACTCAGTGATAATTAATTGTTCAACTTGAGACTTTTATGGAATTTAGCTTACCTTTGAATTTCAACAGCTGATAAAGCAAGCTTTGAAGCTTGAAATATTTTAACAATGTTCTGAACTATGCATATAATTTAAATGTATTTTTATACTGGAAAACACATGCTGAAGTAGAAGAGGCACTCACTTTTCATGGTGGTTTTCTTCCAGAGTCCTTTAAGTCTCAGCCTGTCCTTCAAGCACTCATTCAGTCATCTTGTCAAAATCACAGTAAAGCCATAGAGTGTTTACGTGAAGCTGCTGCAACTCAACCTGAGCCTTCAATGTTTGTTATCTTAGGAAAAACACAAATGAAAGCTGAGAAAATGGAGGTTAGAAATGTTTACATTATATATATATATATATGCATACTAAACAAGGCAATGCTTTTTTTCTTAATTCTTTTAGTATTTTATGAAATCTCTTAGTATTTAAATAAATCTTTGGAGCACCTTACTGCTTAAGTTATGAGATCCGACTAAGACTTTTCAACAACAGCAGCACTAATAATTCAGCTTAATTAAGCAATTTGAATTTTAACTCATTTTTGTTGAAAGAAGATACAGTTACGTAGATTGAGGTCAATTATCTGTTATAACTTTGCTTCTTGTGAAATAAAACAATTATATCTAGCATTTTTAATCTAATTAAATTTTGTACAAAATTTTCATTAATGTAGGTAAACTAAATATTTAATATATAGTTGCAAGGATTTTCTCAACACTGTGAATATTTATGCCATAGGATTTAATCAATACTGTCACTTCTCTGACATCTGCACATAGCCAATGCTTGAAGTCTGAAGAACTGTTGAAATTGGCAGTATGGATATGCTATTTCTATTGTATGGTCCTATTTATTTATACAAAATGTACAGAGTCCTGTTTCCTTAAACAACAGTAGCAAGCGACAGGTAGATAAAGAAAAACTTGAATGTACTTATCCATTGAGTTCTCTATTTGACATACGTTGTCTGTTCACTCTTCAGTAAACAGCGTGTTTCATTTCTTTTGAAGTAAGTGTCAGGTGTGTGCTATGTAAAAATTTATTTTCCTGGTCCCTGGGCTTGTACCAAATAAAACATATTGGCCCATTCAACTTTTTTGCTGCTGTTGTTAGGTTTATGTATTTTGTTTGTCTGTTTCAAACCATAATGGGGCATTTTTAACTCCCCTGTCTTTGAAAGAATGCTAAGTGAAAGATGGCAATCATTAGTGCTGTCTGATCCAACCCATTTCAGTTGTCGTGTTTGAGACGATGTGTATTATATTCTTTCCCTGATTTCTCAGAGTACTGCTCTCAAGGGTGGGGACTGCCTCACCTCTGGGCAGGCGTTAAAAAATTCTCCTGATACGGGTAAATGATCAGACATTGGGCCGTGCTGCTCCAGCAACATCAAAGATCACTGTATTTGTCATTTTTACCTTTTATGTTCCAAAGACTAAGAAAACCTTTTAAAAATAATGAAAAATAACTAACAAGTCTTGCAAATTTCACTTTACAACTCTTAATATTCCTGTATTGCAGGATGCTTTGGAAAGTTTTAAACAAGCAATAGATCTCCTGAGGACCTCAGGAAAAATCCACCCTCGTATGTTTGAGGCTGCAGAAATGCATTATCTTATGGGCCTATGTTATATGAAGCAAATAAATTTAGTGCAGGTTGGTATTAATTATATACAACATGTTAGCCTTTGACTCCAGTGCCTGTAAACAAAAATGGTACCCAAATGAATCATTTCAGTATTTCCAAGAACCTCCACTGCCTTTAGCAGTTTTCTTTTTAGCTCATGATGTATGTTACGTTGTCTTAAAAGTTTGTGAATTATTTTTCAGTGCTAATGTTCTGTAATGTACGATGATAACTTACATTCTGATGTCATTAATAACTGCATTAATTTCTTACCTCTTTATCACTGCTTTCATAGACCTGATAGACAAATACTCATGTAGCAAATCAGTAACTTAATTTGTACTAACCTTGGACAAGGGAAATTCTAGATTACTGTATTAATTATGGAGTTGGATGTATTTTGTTAAGTGTTTTCTATATTACTGTAACTCAAAATACCCCTTAGATAAAACACCCCTTAGATGGTTCTATTTGGCACTTAAGTTATGTACAATACTTTAAAAAAAAAAAAAAANGCTTTACCTTAGGAAAAAAATAGTTACTTTTTCTCAGTAAAATCAATATGTCAGATTAGAGATTACCTTTTTGAAAAATGTATTAAAGTCTATGAGTGCTACGAGTGAGCTTTGTGGCAAGCCTAGTGTAGGTTCATGCAAATGTTTTCTATGTTGATATTTTAATGAATGTGTGTTGCTTGCTGATTTACTGAAGACTGAAAACAGAAACCTTTGAAGTATGACGTTTGCACAGGGCGGGATAACAATTTAGGTACTTCAGACAATCGCACAGGTTGATGTGGTGTCATTGCACGTCTGATATTATGGCTGCAGATCCTGGAAAAGCCCATGACTTTGTAAGCTGATGTGAGATGTTGAGGAGAAAAAATAGCTGAATGGATTTTAAAGGACTTGTGTGCTAACCACTATAATAAATAACTTCACTGTTTTAGCTCTTAGAGACAGAAAAGCATGTGCTTTGTAGTTTCACTGACCTTCCTGTGGTTATGTGACTGCGTTATTAGTGTATTTTAAGTAGCAGTAGATGGATGAAAGTAAAAAACAAAACAAAATGTAGGTGTTGTATTCCAGTTGTGTAAGTAGGTTGTACCTCCTTTTACAAATGAATCAATAGCTTAACAGCCTATGGTTAAACTGTGTTTAACCCAGATGATATGTCATTATTTTAGGCCTGTGATGCTTTTAGTATGGCTATCAAACTACATTCAAGTTACCCTGATGCTTTTTGTCAACGAGGCCTGTGTAGAATGCAGCTCGGACAAGCAACGTGCATCCGAGATTTTAATTGTGCGCTTGCCCTTTGTCCATCACATTTCCAGGTAATACAAGGACTCCTGATGGTTTGTTTCTTTGAGGTGTTTTAGGATAGATTCAAAGTATGGCAGGTTCTCCATTTATGGGTATATTGTCTTGTAATCTGCCAGCAAGCACAATGAAAGATGTGTATTCTTGTAAAGCTTATTATTTCTCTCTTTTATTTAATCCTTGTCTAAAATAAGAGGCTATATTTTGTTTTTTAGCATTATACCATATCGTCATTCTGTCTTCATGTCTATAGGCATATATGGGTCGTGCTGCTTACTATGGAAGTAAAGGCAGATACTCTAAGGCAATTATGAATTGCAATGAGGCAATCAAAATTCTTCCTAACAGTGTGAGAGCTTATTGTTACCGAGGAACTCTGAAGTATCAAAATAAGGTGGGTATCTTTGTTATTGCTGTACTGCTGTGGTCTCCCTCAGAACTTAATGTATGTAGGTTTCTCCATAAGTAGTGCCTCCTATTTATTTCCATGGAAAGTACAGCAGATACAAAGAGCACAATAATGCTATTTGACAGAGCAAATTCTCAGCTACAAAACACTATTTTTCAACATAGTCACCGCCGCTAGCTATGCATTTTCAGTAGCAATGAGCAAGAGCCTGCATGCTGTGCTTATAAAAATTCGCACTGATGGAGATGACCCAGTCATTGTCACCACTGCTGAAATGCACCACCCGCTGCCTCACTGTGTTCACATCCACTGTCTGATCTCCACATTTGTTCAGCAAGCGTTGTGAATGTCAGTGGGTACAATTCTTTCTGCATGGAGGAATTCCGTTCCACATTTTTGTTCCATATGCACTTCCATGTCAGATGCGATTGCGTCAGACTGCCCCCCTGCCTTCGTCTGTCGCACAGCAACAAAATGTAATGGAATATTGGTGGGAAGCTTCAACCTCTACTGCTCTGCCACCAACATCAGCCTCTGTTGTGGGCCTACATAATGAAACATGAGGCATTACTTTCAGAGGAACCATTGTAATCTTACTTGTCACCTTATAATGGTAAAATAATGGTAAAAGCTTTGGAAGCCAGTGTTTCTGATGGAATCAAGGAATTCCACTTATTATCATACATTCCTTTCCCCTCTGAAGCCAATCTGATTGTTCTGTGTAGTTTTCGTGATGAATTGGACAAGCTACTGGGCTTCCATCTGCAAATTCTCTTAAGTTCCATGTGATAGATTCTTACTTAATAGACATAAGTACCAAAACTCTGCAAAAGATACTTTCTAGGTTAGTTTAAGAAACAGAACATAGGCTAGAAAAATTAAAGGTTGATTATGTATTGCAGCATGGATATTATCTGAGCAAACACTAAAAATGTTTGTTTGGTTGTTCAGGCTTTGCCCAAATAGAGCTTCTGAAGAAGCACTCCCTCTGCAGTAAGGACTGCAGTAACTAGTCCATGGTAAAATGATTACATACCTTCCAGTACTGATGAAGAAACAACAATTCAAAACTATGAAATCAAATTTTACAAATTTTATTTGTGGAGACATATATAGTGCCATGAATTATAATTTGTATGTAGTGTTTTTTCTTGTCCAGACATTTGAAGCTGCAATTGAAGATCTCTCAAAAACTATCGACCTTGACAATACCTGCACTTTGGCATATTATAACAGAGCAATCTGTTATCACCAAATAAAGGACTTCAGAAAGGTATGATACACATTTCTGCAAAGACACCTGATCATTCAGTTGTTCATATTAGCTCTTAACTCTTCACTGACAATTAGTCATAATTCCTGATCTCACGATGTCTCCCTGTGTGATCATGCTCTTTAGGAAACTGTTTTAAATGACTTTTTGGTCTCCATCATGTTAAATTACATTCAATATCCTTTGGAAAATATGAGCGCTATATCCAGAAGGACAATATCAAAACAGGGATTTGGGTTACATCCAACCCTTGTCACAGCCTTGTGTTTCTGGTTGCATTTATACTTCTGTTGACTGACTTGTGAACTGCCTTGAAGTGTTTTTGCTTTATACCTTTGTTGTAAAGAAAAGGCACAGCAGTGCACAAAAGGCACAATGTGGCTTGGGACTGGGAGCTTGATCATGTTGAACTATCATTTTGATGGGGCCTTTTTTGAGGCAGGACTAGTTCCCAAGTATGTGAGCTAGGCTATCTCAAGTCAAACTGACCTTGGGCAAAGGCCACTTTTGCGTAGGCATTAATTGACCAAGAATTATGCAGGTGTGTGAAGAAAAATAAGTGATTATAGTGATTGAAGGGAAAAACTTAGATGTGAAAATGATAGTTCCTTCATAATAAATTATTATAAGAGTCATTCTTCGCTGTCACTTTTCAGAGAAGCAAAGTAAAGTATGAGGGAATTTACAGGAAAAATGTAATTAACAGAAGAAATTTGCTAGCTCTAACAACAACTGAATTGTTTTCCGTAAAGCAGTTTCAAATGTCTTTAGTTTAGAAGAGACAAGGAATAGAATTTCCCTTAAGAGGCTAGTATATGGAATATTGTTGTCAACAGCCTTTTTTGGCATATCAGCTGTAAGATGTTAAATTTACTCTTAAGTATACTGTACATGTTAACTCTTCTTGTGGAAATAAATAAATAAAGCATTGTTGAAGTATTGTTCAGTTTTGATACATTTGGGAATCAATACTTCCTCAGTTTATGCAGTTATTATGCAGTTTTTTCAAAATTTAAACCAAAATTCAGTTAATACAAGTAATACTGAAATGTGTTACTTGTAAGAAGTGTTTAGACATTTCAGTAACAATAAATCGTATTTGAAAATACTGAATTTTAAAAGTACCTTACTTCAGTAATAAATCATGAGTTTTGCATTTAGAATAATCATTAAAAATTAAATAAGAATATGAACAAAAATTTCAGTAATGGAAACAATTAAGGTTTACTACCAACTGAAATTTATGTAATAACAAAATAAGTTCTGATTATGTTTAATAAATCTGTCTGATCTGTTTAATAAATTCCTATTATCTTTGCCTTTTGTACTGTGGGGTTGTGTATCTGTGTAATTACAGAAGGCTCCAAATGCACTTAAATTCAATCAGCAAAGAGTGAAACATTGGAGTAGCCACGCTGAAGTCAGTATATGTGCCTATGTGCATCTCTGAATAAATTGTTTGAGATAGCTTTTTTTTTTTTTTTTTAATAGGCTTTGAAAGATTATGGAATTCTTCTTCTATTTGATTTGAGTAAGGAAATAGTTTTAAACGTGTTACTTAATCGTGGACTACTCTACATGGAACTTGGTGACTGTGCTAATGCATGTGAGGTACAAAATCCTTCTTTGTGTAAAGCAAATTCAGAGTTTTCTCTGAATTGTGAGCCATTGCTGATATAGAGACCAATTTGCCAGGCTTTGTATTTTTTCTGAAATAGTTAGCATCCTCTTCTAATTGGTAATTTTCGTTACTTTACAATTTTCTGCCGCTACAGTTAAGCATGGGAGTTGTACAAAATTTAATAAACAAGAACATGACTTCTCCTTCTTTTTTAAAAAAATCTTTAAGTCTTTTATATTGGATCCAAATGAGTACTAATTCATTGCAGAATCCTGAGTAAAGAGAAGTATCTAATTGATTGAGTGAACTTTTTTTTGTCTTCCTCTGTGTGTGTAAAGACTGTTTTCATTGAAAGGCAGGAAGGGTCAGATCTCAAGTCCATTGTGGACTATTAACTTTGAACTTTAGTATCTTTGTCATGTAATAGCAATGATGTCAGCATAAACATTTTAAAAATTGAGTAATATTTCTTATTTGCAAATGTAAATTAAAGAATGAATATGAACCCTGTTCCAGTAACCATAAATGTCCTACAGCAAGTGCACGCCAAAAGCTCTTTAAAGTTGGTAGACCTTGTGTAGAAATAAATACAAACTTTGCATTATTTTCAAGGATGAAATTGATCAATATTGTTAGAAAAGATACTGAGATTGTACAAGCTGATATGCAAGACCAGTAAAAGGAGACTGGGAAATGGGTCAAAACCAGCAGGATGAGCTAAAAATTATTTGAATGGATTATATAGAAGGCAAATCTTAAAAATGGTAAATGAACAACAGACACAAAATTATAATAGCTAATTTAAGAAAAAATCAGTGATTATAAATGTACGCCTCCTAGTGTATCAGTTCTGTTATTATTTTACTGTGTTATAGAATCATGGAATGGTATATCTGTATGCACGTATAGTCTTGCTGAATTAAAGTGTAATTATTTTGTCACTGCTCAAAGTGAATGTATTTCCTGAACTGGGTACACTTTGAGGGTATGGCTTTTGGTTTAAGTAAACCAAACCTGGTCCTTGGAACTTTGATCTTGCTTTTGCTACGTTCTGTGCATAGATCAGAGTGTATACTTCAGACTACACACGTGAAGAATCACATTTGTTTTGCTGGAAATTCGTTGAAAGGCTTTGGTGGATAACAGTGTCTCCCAGTAGCTTTTTAGATTTTTATCATATAACTTCATGATAGTTTGTTTACTGAGAGGTTTTATTTTAACAAAAAATGTGTGTGTGTATATATAAAATCAGTATATCATGATGTAAATAGATTTATATTTATATATAAAGAAATACATATTTCTTTACATCATCAAAGTATTTTGCCACTTCTGTAATTCCAACATTATTAAAATCTCCTACGTTATTTTATTTTCAAAATTTGCACAAGTAGAAAATGCTTTGAGTTGTAACTCAGTGGATGCATCAGCAAAACCACTCCTATTGCCTACTGATTTCTCCTCTATGAAGAGGCCTAAAGTGCTTCCTTACTTTGCAATTGAAATGATTGTATTTGATTTTAAAATCACTTTTACAATTTTTACATTTGAACCACATAAATCAAAACTGCAAGCATTTTGACAATGCTCTGAAATGGGGAAAGTTAAAATCACAGAATCACAGAATTGCAGGGGTTGGAAGGGACCTCGAGAGATCATCGAGTCCAATCCCCCTGCCAGAGCAGGTTCCCTACAGCAAGTTGCACAGGTAGGCGTCCAAGCGGGTCTTGAATATCTCCAGGGAAGGAGACTCCACAACCTCCC